>PVJL010007689.1:0-75138 GCA_004026885.1 Lyroderma lyra | reverse complement strand
ACACACACATATACATATACACACACACATATACATAAACACACACACACATATACACACATATATATACACACACACATATATACATATATACACACACACACATATACATAAACACACACACACATATACACACATATATATACACACACATATATACATATATACACACACACATATACATATACACACACACATATACATAAACACACACACACATATATACATACACACACACACACACACACACACACACACATATATTTTCTGTCCCTAACTCATGGCAGTGTCCCTAAGTCCTTAGGGTTTGGGGCTCATGCATCTCCTCTGGAGATTGTGGCCATCAGTCAGGCGAGGTGACCACTGACCTACATCCCAGCTCTATCTGTAAACCAGAGCTACCCGTAATTTACGTCAGCTCCAAGCTCAGGCTTGGCCCTGCCCCTGGCTGGTTCTCATGCAGCAAACCCTGCATCCTCATTTGGGACCACTGACAGTCAAGCTCATTCTGCAGGGAAGCTCATTCTGACATGGGTCAGAACTCTGAACACTCTGGTTCCCATGAAAACGCTGGCTTGTACTAAATCCATGTCTGTCTGTCCCTCCCTCACATCCATCCATCACCTCAGTTTTGTCTCCCAGGGTCAAGCAGAGTCCATGTGGGTAGTAAGGCAGCACCGAGCCTGGCATCCTGGGAGTGCTTGGGAGCTATCCAGGGGAATCTTCGAGGCCGAAATCCTATGGCCTTCGACACTGTCAAAGGAGAGCTGCTCTGGTCAGAGAAGGCTTCCTAGAAGAAATAGAGCCTTCCCTGCACCTGGAAGCATAGAGTGTTTTGAGGAGCTGAAGGCTGGGTGTTCAGAAATGGTGAAGCTCCTTATTCTAGGAAGGGACAAGATCAGAAATGTCACTCATGGGTGGTGTGGTAGATGGATCGATGGGGAGAATACTAGAGGCAAGAAATCTCTCCTGCGTGGGCTTTGCATGCAGGGAGAAGCCCCCGCCACAGGCTGGTGGGAGGAGTTTAAGGCGCCAGGGCAGCGGGGGCCATTGAACAGGGACTGGCATTTCTAGAGACGCCACTACACGCCCCCACGGTACCTCTATTATCTAACCCCACCCCCAACCAAACCTGAGAAAGTAAGCAGGAGCAAATTGAAGATAAGGAAGGTTATGTGACTGTTTCGAGGCCACCCATGCAAGAAATGGTAACATTTCAGGATTCTGACCCAGGATGGTCTCTCCTTCAATCTCAGGATCCTCCGAGGAATGTGATTAAACCCCAAACAAAGGGAAAGGTGGCAGAGCAGTCATTTGCGGAAGAAGCAAAGAGAATATGTAGATTAAAAAGAAAAAAAAAGAGGAGGTAAAAGAACCAAACAAAAACCGATCCACGCACGCGCAGGCCACTTATTACGGTCTGAGCAGGCCCGTCCCGTGGTCCCCTGGCTGGTATATTCCAGGGCAGTGAGTCTGGAGGATCTAGAACAGAGTGACTTGTCGCCTCTGAGAAAACGAATGACAGCATGGCAATTACAGATAACCACGCTCCTTTTGCATCCTGTATTTTTTTGTTTTTTTTCTATTTCAAGAAAAGCTTTTTTTTTTTTTTTTTGGTGTTTTTGTTTGTTTGTTTGTTTGTTTTTCTTTCATTAGCACTGGCCTAGATGGTGTCTCTTTTCCCTCCGGTGTCTGACCAAATGCAACTGGAGAGGGGATGAAAAGGGTAAAAAACAAAGCCCTGCGTTCTAGGCCTTTGCGTTCAGAAGGCGCTCCTGTCGCTTCCCCTTGGGGCCTCTGCTCAAATTCAGTTCCCTTCTGCCTGTAGTCAGCACGGTTCTCCATCTGTCCAGGGCTTGAGCTGTTAAGATGAGTGAGTGGCACCCATGTGATTGGGTCAGACCACGAGGGACATCACCATTGCTGCCTCCTCCCAAAAGGAACAGATGATTTCCGTGCCCCGCGGGATGGAGCTCCCAGGGGCCCCGGTGTCCAAGGTCTCCTGGTCTTTTAGTTCCACCTGAAACAAGATCAGGAATCTCTCTGACATCCATCAAAGCAATTCAGGGTGCAGCCTCCATGCTCTGCCGACTGGTCTTTGGCTCCAGTCTTCCCTGCCTTCAGCCCACCCACTACTACCCCAGCCTCTGAGTGACAGGGCTAAAGCTCATTTCTGGCCTCATCCCTGCCTGGAGTAAAGAGCTTCACCATTTCCCAATATCTTGAGAAATTTCAAAGGTCCCTCCAGATCTGCTGCCTTTCCAGGAGTCTCTCTTCTTTTTCTCACACATACATTTATTACTGAAAATAATTATCGTAGGTATCATTTAATGAGAGCTTACTGTGTGACTGTGTGCCAATTACCTTCTCTTCATAAGATCCATTTATTTTATCCCATTGTAATTCTTTGAGGCAAGTATCTGCATGATGCTCATTTGACCAGGCAAGACGATAAAACTTAGGAACAGAGAAGTTAAGTGACCTGCCCCAGGTCACACAGCTTACATGGAGTAGATCTAGCAAATTCGTCTATCTGTTGCCAAACCCCATACTCTTAATCTCTAATCTTTACCTCCCATGTAGCATACTACAGTGTAACCACAAGATCACATCTCTCTCCCTCTCTCTCTCTCTCTCTCTCTCTCTCTCTCTCTCTCTCTCTCTCTCACACACACACACACAACTCTGACGGATTAAGAATAGTGCTATTTTTTTCATTGTTTTCACCCCTAGCTAGAAGAGAGCCATGGCAGGCATTCAGAAAATGTTTTCCAAATTGTATTATATAGTGTTCTCTCTCGTTAGTGATAGATAAAGGTATGGCAAAAGCTAGAGTCTAGCTCCAGACTACTTCAAGTCACACTTCTGTGACCTCTGGATTTGTCATGAGTTACAGCTGAGTCACTGGTTGCTCGGTACGTTAGTTTCCGGCCTGTACAGTGGGATTTGAGTGAGGAGTGAGTGAGTTCACGTCCCGTCCTTTGAAAAGTAACGGGTACAGAGGAAGTGCCCCACAAGTGCAAGCCCTGACTAACAGTTAGCCGACTGATGACCCACAGCGCTTTTAGAAATGTGCCCATCACACTGCTCTCCCTTATCTACTCTACTAGACCTTGAACTTCCTGAGTAGGAAGGTTGTGCTTTCTGAAGGTTTTTCTACCACTCCCCTTCAGGGCCTGGTACATAGTGAGAGCTCAGCCAAGATTTGTAAATGAATGGGTCCAGTATTCTGGAATTATGTCTCTTCTGCCATCCAGTCCGTGGGCGACAGGAAGGCTACCAGACAGGAATTCTCAGTTGCCTTCTCCAGTTTCCAGGCCTGTGAGAGCAGCATTCCACCACTTTCTGGTGCCCCATTCAACATTTGCTGAGCAGCTAGTTCCTGGAGCTGACATGTCGGATTGTGAAGGAACCATGTGCCAGACACTGTGCTGAGTGTCTTATAGGCATTACCCCATTCCACTTAAACACGATCACATCACACCCCAGTGCACTGGAGAGAGACTGATGAACAGTACAAATGAACTACGGTCCTCGTGGAGGTCAGCAAGGAGGGCGCCTCTGTGTCCATTCAGTTACCATTTCCTCCCTCCCAGAGAGCTCAGGCAGTGCCTTGTACAGGGTCCAGCGGCCATGCTGGGAAAACAGAAGGCCTCCACAGGAGGCTTCTCCCAGAATGGTGTCCCTGCCCTGGGGCAAAGGCTGTCTGCTCCAGGCCGGCCAGGAGCTCCTGATGAGGAGAGGGCAGGGTCTGACTCTCACTGCCCTCTGGACAGCCTTTCCTTCCCATCTAAGCTCCTGCAAAGCAGTGACTCTCAGTGGTTCTTCCATATCACCGATGAAAATGATGGACCCACGCTCATGCAGAGTGAGGTTGATTGGGGTTCCATTTAAATATTTCTCTCCAGGTATCTATCAACAGAGCTGTCAGATGATGAAGTGAACACTTGGGAGAGTGATCAGCCCTACCACCAGAGTGTTGAGCATTTCTGAACAATCATGTCAGAAACATATTTGAGGGCAAAATTTGGGAAGCCCCGCCTTTGGGATCGGGCGTATATGGGTCCCAGCTTTCCATCGTACTAGCTGAAATTTGTTAGGTAAGTAATTTGGAAGCATTAGTTCAGCCCCTCTAAGCCTCAGTCTCCTCCTCTGCCCCAGTGGTGATGATGAGGACACCCCTTCCCTGGGATGTTGGGAGCATTGAATGGGGCAGTGCATATAAAACATATAGCATCATGCCTCGCACATGCTAACTGCCCAAAGACTGCTTTGTTTGGTATAAATGGAATTAAGATTTTTGTCAATTAGTATGGGTTTTATTCTTATCATTTTATGGTAGTAGAAGGAATTCCTACATTGGATAGAATATTGAGCAAAAGCTTCTAAAATGACCACACACGTGTGCGCGCATGCGTGTGTGCGCGCGTGCGCGCGCGCACACACACACACATACACACACACACTTAAGACCATAACAGCTAAACCCTAAATGAGAAACTCCAAACATAAAACAGATTCAAGTAGACCACTCCAGTTAAGCCCTCCCTCATTTCCCCACCCCTCCCCCATCTCTGCCCTTTTCGATTATGATCAGTACTAGTAGCATTCACAGCATTTCACTGCTGCTGATGCCACACTAGCCCATTGTTGTTTTCTTTATGCCCAGTCAGCAGCGTGGTGTGGGAACAGGCAGATCAAGCTCAAATCCAGGCCATGCTTCCCACTGACACTGTGACATTGGGCACAACAGCAGTCTCACTGAGAGAGACAAGGCCGCCCAGGCTTGAGTCTGCCGGACTCACGTGCCTTGTTGTACAGTTCTTTGGGAGACTGGTGTTTCTGATGTGTCACATTTCCATCTCTGCTGCTCCACTAGCACCTCCTGGAGGGCAGAGCAGTGGTGTCTTCTCTTTGTCCCCGTTCAGCATCCGGTATAAAACTTCGGGTTCAGGGAATGCCCTCTGTTTTCTCTGTGTGTAGCTGCTGGTTTCTAGGTGTTGGTTTGTATTTAACTGGAGTGTGTAGTCCAGGGAAGCAAAACTGCCCTGTCATGAATCTTTGACACTCTGTCATGAAAATAGGAGAAGGAAAAGTTGCATAACCCCGTTATGCAACTGACAAGAATGTTCCAGCCAGTGACGCATGCCCTTTACAATGGCGATTCTCCATTTCTGGTGGTGTAACATTCCAGAATGTCTCCCTGTTTCTTGAAAGGGAGGGTGGAGTCACCTCAGTTCCAGGAAAGCTTTTTTAAGCAAAACAAATAACAAGTCACATTACTTCAAGCCCGAGTTATGACTTCCCCAGTGTCACACCGTAAGTTCACAGCAACCTGAGGGTGAGAACTTGGGCCTCTTTAGTCCAAGGCACCACAATCCCGTGCACTTAATGCTAAGAAATTACCTGGACTTTCACTCTGATTGTATCCTCCCCATCTCTTAACAAAGACGTGAACAAACACACACACACACACACACACACACACACACACACTAGTGTTTTGAGGGATTGCTAAATGCCTTGCTCTTTGCTTGTATTAACTCGTTAAATACATTATCCTTAACAGAAAGATGAGCCAGCTGAGACACAGTCCTGATAAATGACTTTGCCAGGGCCAACTGATGCCAATTAATGATTAGCATCTCCACAATTCACTGTTTTACTCTCTTAGCTCTTTCCATCGCTCTGGGCTATAACCATGCTCTTCTACCTGCCATTTCCCAGACTCATCCTTCACATTCTGGCTGCTCCTTTGTCTGAGAATTTCTCTTCCTCATCTTCCACCGTGGACCACCTGCAGAGCTAGTCTTCTAAAATGTCCAGCTCAAATAGCACCTCCTCCTTAACGCCTTCCCTGACTGCTTCTAGGCAGAACCACCCCCACCGTGTTGCCATAACAGTTTGCGTGTGCGTATGTGTTAACTATTTGTTGACACACACCCCTCACCAAATTGAACCTGGGAGTTTCTCTTTGATATTTATGTCTGCAATCTCACATGTCTTGCAGTGTGCTAACAACAGAGTAGCTTCTCCATAAATGTTAGACAGAAGGGTGAGTAAAACGATGAAAACGTTCAAGCAGTAAAAGGAAAATATGAGCTTTACCTTAACTCATTAAAATGCCAACAGATCTGGGAAATGTGTTTTGGGGTCCTCATCTTACAGCTGAGGTGAACAAGACAGACCCCATAAAACTTCATCGGAACACAGACCTGTCTGATCCGCAGGCTTTGTTCTTTGCCGTTCTTTGGGGCAGTGCAGTAGGCATTGTCACGTGCGGAAGCAGGCAATGGAGTGCACAGATCAGAAGGAAAAGGAATAGAGCAGAGGGAGACATAACATTGAAAATAAGGAAAGTAAAATTCTGACATTTCAAAGCAGGGAAGGGACAGGACTTCGTAAGTAAGCACCAACATAGTGCCAATACGAAGTTGCGAAGGAAGGAAATTGTGGTGACCTTTAGACGGGTTAGAATGGCACCAGAATTGAACCCCCAGATAATTGGATGGGTTTTCTTCAACACTACTTCAGGAGCCAGGAAAGGGTGAAGGGCAAAGGCGGGCCCTGCAGCAGGCCCAGGAGGAAGAATGAGTTGCAGGCAGATGCCACAGCACGGGGAGAGGGTGGTGTGACCTCACCCCTTGACAAGGGAAGTGCCTGAAGGTCTGGCAGCAGCCTGGTCACCAAGTGCATCTTTGGTGGCTGTTTGCAGTGGCAGATGGATGAGGGATGATAGCAGCCCCACAGTGATAGAAGGGATAATTGCAGATGGCATTTTAAGAAAGAGCAGGAAGGAATGAGGAACCAGAGGTCTCTGCTATTACCAATCACCAATCGTGAAATTTATGCAGAGTGTTTACTCTCAACTGGCAAGAATTCACAGATGGTGAGAGGCGCTGGGGGTCAAATGGTGCCTCTGTTAGCTAACTATTCAGGAGACTGTGAGATACCACTTTAAATGTCAAGTGTAGGAAAGGGGAAGGGTAATTGCAAGCATTATAGTGCAAGAGAGTGCTTCAGTTTAGACACACTGTAGTTTTCGACTTAAGATAATACAAATTGGCCAAGTAACAGATTGCTAAGATAGAGAAGAATCTTGTAACCGTAATGTATGGATTAATGTAAAAGCTTTTTAAATGTGTAGGCAAGATGGGAGATTATACAGTTCGACAGAACAGAAGCCCTTCCTTCAAGGAGTTTCAATCCAGCATGGACAGTAGACTCTCACTTAAGCAGCGCTCGTGAGGACTGGTAGATGCCGGATAAATGTAAGTAGAGTCTCTGTTAACTGGAACTCTAGTAACTGGCAAAACATTTTCGCCAGCCGCTTGCGAGTGCCACTTGCTAGAGTTCCGGTTACTGGAGAGTCTACTGGAGATTCTGCTGTTCTAACTTCTCCCATTCATATAGCACTCCTGTATTTTGTTAAATCCTCTGTTCCATTTGATTCTCCTTACTGTCATAGAAGAACTCCATAAACCATTCACCCCAGGGACAAAGACACAGAGACCAAGGGACAAGGATCAAGGGACAGACTGTTCATTAAAGAGGCAGTGGTGGGGACCCACACACCATGCAATTGTCTTAACTCCTGCCCCCAGTGGTCTTTCACCTGCCTCTCAATTTGGTTGATAGCTGAATCATTTCCTGAAATGAGGTGCAGTGGAAATTATAAATGCATTGAATAAACTATGACTTAATTACTGAGTCTCCTGTTTTCATACAGTATCAGGGGTTTTAAAATATGAGACCCACATGTTAAGGACACTGGAACATCTCCATGATGGAGTTATACCTCTAATCATAGAATAGAAGTACCGAAAAGGACATTTACTCAAGCTCCTGCATTTTATAGATAAGGAAATCGTCCTGGAAAGCTGAACATGCTAGAATGTCAGAGAGCTTGCCTGACCCTCAGTGGCTATTTGGTCCACTGCTTTCCAATAGGCCGTCTTTCTCAAGTCACTTTCAATTTTTTTTCACATCTGCATACTTCTTGTATTATTCATTTTGTTCTTTTTTTGTCTTAAAAAGGCTCACAATGTAAATATATATATGGACCATATTCCTTACTGTTCACAAACCTACCATAAATAGAAATTAACCATAAAATAATCCTTGTACATAATTATTAAAGATAATGTACTCATGTGTTAGCCACAGAAAATCACCTCATTCACCAGCATACCACACTTTGGGAAATGCTGATCCAGCCCAAGTGTTCCATGTCACATGTGAGAGACTTGAGTCCAGCTAGGAGGTCTGACCCATACCACCAACTCACCCCATCTCAGCAGCCAATGTTCCAGTAACCAACAAAGATGTTCCATGCAAAAGACAGCCTATCCGGTCAGTGATGTGCACAAAGGACTCAGCAGGGCCCAGCAGTGAGCCCAACAGTCAGAGATTCACCCCCAGCTGTTAATTAAACATTGCCCTCTGCAAGTAGGAAATTTCTGTAGCAGCTGTTTCCCACTGGGGAGCAATAGACACCTCCAGAAAATTCAGGGTCTCAGACTGAGAGGTCGAAGCTGCTGCATATAAACTCTGAACACTCACTGTCCCACCTCCCCCCAGCAATATTGAAACACAGGTCCCTGGGAAGAATGACAGTGGCCCAGCAAGTCCTTACACAGGAGATCCCGGTGCTTCCCAGAGAAAACCGGTGTGGGGAGCTTGATAGTCACTGGCAACCGGAATAGTCAGTTTGCAAAAGTGGATCCAACGGGTTTTATTTTGAAATGAAAAATCAGAAAAAAAAAAACAAAAAAAAAAAAACCAAAACCAAACTGGCAGCAGGCGCCTCAGAGAGTTCAGGGTAGACCATGACATTTTTCCAGGATGAGTGTGTGGGGTCTCGGTTATCCTGGAGCAAGAAGACGAGAAATTGGCAACACACCCGGAGGAGGAGCCAGGAGACCTAAACAATGGCCTTGGTCACGACGTCTAAATGGATAATGTAAGCTCAGAATCGAGCAGGCCAACACTGGTCCCCAGGGACTCTGGTCTGGTGGCACTGAGAAGCCATCTACAGTGTGAAGAGAAATCACCTGACCAATGGGGTGTCTTCGTTCCTTTAACAAGACAGGTTACCTGTTCCATTCTGTTCACCTTGTCTTGGCTGTTATGAATCTTAGCAATAAGTCTCAAGGACCATATTATAAAGAACATAATAGAAAAATAGAAATATACAATACAATTATAATGAAGTGATTCTTAAGCCAAGCATTTTTCTTTTAAAGTCAGAGTTGGTAAGCTTTATCATGTTGATAGATTGTTTCCACTTTCAATATTGCTATTCAAACCATCTCAGACGTAAGCTGCCTAAAGTCCTTGGTGAAAATAGACTGAGAGAAAATAAAGGTTGAAAGAAGAGGCTAGAAGAAGAAGCTAGAACAGATGAGATAGAAAGAGTGACCTAGAGACACAAAAAAACATGTTAGATTAAGTGGTTTACTCTGACGTCAGGATCTCCGAAGGAGACTCTCCCGCCTTGAAAGGGAGACGTCTGTTACCTATCTAAGAATGAAGTTGGAGATCGCTTCTGTGGGGTTTCCGTGGTAAGTTCAGCACCTCTGAATGTGCTTCCCATCGTGCCACATGATTCTTTATTTTTTACACTTGATCTTACCCAAAAGACCAAGGCGCGATGATGCTTTATTTTTTTTAAACCCCCCTTTCTATGTAGTGCTTCTCCAGAAAACCCCTTAAACACAGCACTGTTCATTCCTTTTTGGTGGAGGTGGGAAGACCACCAGGAAGGAGTCTAAAGAGAAAGATCAGATTGGGTGCCAGGAGGAAGCTGGGCCACGTGACTGTATGGAATCGCTGGGCCCCAGGAAGGTGAAGGGACCGAGTTCTGGGGAGCAGTGGCTAAGAACCAGGCTGGGTTATTGTAGGTCAGCCCTGTCTTGCGTGGCTCGTGGGAGATGGGGTGTTGTTGGTGAGAGACGAGCTCAAATTGGCAGCTGACTGGTTTTGATTTAATTACACAGTGAGATAGTTTCTTAAGAGCATGCAACACAATCCTTTCTCCTAAACGTGAGTTTAATTTCCAGCAAAACACTTCTCACATAAGCAACATGTCATTCTAAACCCTTACTGCCATTCCCAGAACTGCTTGCAGCCTTTCAGAAACCCATTATGTTATAATTATAATCAAGACTATTAGGACAGGACAATTTGTGCCAAAAAGCCCATTTTCACCCAGAATTGTCACTTAACACTGTCACAGGGAGGTATCATCTCTATTTCTGTAGAATCCACAGAGAGTGGCGGACACTGCTTTTTAAAGTTTGGGTTTCTAGATGGCCGGGGAGTTACTGACCTTGTCTACACATTGCTCTTCAGGCACTCCTCTGACTACCCCTGGTACCCAGGGCACCTAGACAGCTGTTCCATGGTGGCAAGAATGCAGCCCTGGGAATCAGGCCAGCTTGGCTTCACGGCCTAATTCTCTCCCCCTCCAACTGGGCAGTTCACTCTCAGAACCTCAGTTTCTTCATCTGAGAAATGGGACAACGACCAACACTTGCTCATTTCGTTTTCACAATTAAATGAATTAACACAGAGATCAGAACAGTAGCAAGCATGTTCCAAAAGCTTAGCAAATATTATCACTGTGATTAATACCTGTAAGCTGTGTGACTTAGGACAAGTTACTCATCCTCTCTGGGCATCTGTTTCCTCATTGTTGGCATGAGGAGAGTGGTACCTAACTCACAAGGTAATGGCAGCAATTAGATGGGCACACCTGGTGCTCAATGAATTGAGTTCCATTCGATCACCTGCTTATCCTACAGCTTTCACTTTGAACTGAAACACTTGATGATTCCCATAGTGGAACCCAGAGTGTAGGATCTTATACCAACCATCAGAAGACCCCTTAACTTTTGAAACTTCCCCCATAACATCAGTTGGAGGTCTGTGATTCTCATCAGGAAGTCAGGCTGACTAGAGAAATGATTCAGCAACCTGAGCATGTTGTTTACAGGAAGGCTGTCACCTATGGGGCCTGATTTATCCACTGTTAAAAGTCTTTAAACACATGTACCTTTGATTTACTTTTGACCTGGCCCTTATGGCTATAATCGTAATATCAATAAGTAACAATAGTAAAATTCCCTTTGGTTAATATCAGTTAAATTATGATGGTGAAGTGGTTGAACAAATCCATATTGAGGTAACAGTAGGAGTAAGAGAAAGGTATGGTGGTCAAGAGTCCCAAAACTACAGTGATCAGGGACTTGGACACCTTGTGTGGAGAACACGGAAGACATTTCCTGTAGAGGCGGTTCTTGGTGAACTCATCAGTTCTTCACATAATCAGGTGTCTTTCTGCTGTGTGCAGACCATTAAGCTCAGAGCTCGAGAAGTAAAGGACGAACAGACAAGCTCTCTGCTGTCACAGAGCTCTGTCATTCTTCTGAGGACTCTTGTGAGTTCATGTAGGATCCTCTAAGAACCTGTTGGTAATTTCTCGAAAAGGTGATATAATCTGGAAGGAGACTGTGGTTCTGAAAATACCATGGTTGGAGGCTAAGTCAGAAAGAAACTGTAATTATAGTTATGGTCCTCCTGAGGTCCCATAGGTTAGGAAAATAGCAGTTGCTAAAATGCTGTTATTGAAAAAAACCCTCAATATTTCTCCCTGTGCCTCCTTTATAAAGTCCCAGAGGATTTCTCACCCATACAAATCATATTTCTTGAATTGAACATATGAAGTCAGATAATCAATTTTGTGAACTCATCCTAGAAAAAAATGCTACATACCTTCATTGCTGTTTATCACTACAGTCACCTTTGAAGTACTCCCCTGGGAAGCTGTGCACCAATGCCAGTACCTAGTCCACCCTTCAAAGCAATTTTGGAACTCTTTTTCTGGAATGGCCATCAGAGCTGTCGTTATCATCCCCAAAATCTGACAATTAAGTTTGCAAACATATCACATGCACTTACATGGACAGCACATGGTGACAAGTATGACAACAGCTCTGATGATCATTCCAGAAAAAGAGTTGCATAATTACTTTGAAGGTGGACTAGGCGTTGGCATTGGTGCATAGCTTCCCAAGGGGGATACTTCAAAGGTGACCGTAGTGATATTCAGCAATGAGGTATGTGGCACTTTTTCTCCAATGAGTTTGCAAAATTAATTGTCTGACCTCATATATTATTTTAAATATTTTGCTTCCTAATGGGTAATAATGTTGATATTACTAGCGCCCATCTCATAGGCATGGTGTGGACATTTAATTAGATATCATACCTAGAGTAGGAGAATAGAACCTAAAAACAGTTTTAAGGTAACTATTATATCTTAATAGTTACGGGAGAAGTCCTCTTACCCCTTCTGTACTATGACAGGAACCCCCTTCTCTCAGAAAAATGCATAAAACTTGTCTCACTTTCCACTGCACGCTGTGGCTTCATGCTTAATGCTGGCAAAATGTGAAGTGAAACCCTGACAGTTCTCTGCGTGGCTGACACCAGTAAGGGTTTTTCACTGAAACCATGAATCGTTAGGCAGATACATATGCATATACATATTATACATACCAAATGATTTATTTATAACATATTTCTTTCCATGAAGGATGAGAGGGAGACTGAAACATAGGCCACATGCACAATAAGTTTAATCAGTTAGAACCAACAAATCTGGAAAAAGAACAAAAACAGGCAAGAAAAACACGAAGAGTAAGCTTTTGTTAGTGTTTTCCAGTTCTTATGCCGGGGAGACCCCCACCCCGTGCCCAGTGTTTTGGATAGTGTGGCTCTGTGAAAGCCAGAACTCACATGCCATGTGTTCCCTGGGCCTTACTTCTCTGAGAGTCTAGTTAACTCCACCAGGAAACGGGGTCGGCTGTGAATCCGTAAAGCCGTTGTAAGTACTGCCCAGATGTCCTCGTTGCTTTCTTTGAACGCGCCGTTCTTGGGGAAGCTGGGCGAGTGTCCTTTTCTGAGAACTCCCCTTACCATGACACACATTAACCTCAGGAACATTGTTTTCTCAACAATAACACCTACTCTTTCGTAAATGTGGTCATGGAGGGATACCCCACAGGAAGCAGCAACGTGTGCTCCGTACCTTGAACTATTTCACCATCCCCCGAGGGAGTCAGTGTTCCATCAAACAACACTCATTTGGTGCAGAAGAAATCTTTGCTGTAACTCTTGTTACGTGGTCCCCCCTGCCGTATCCGCTCATATGTTTCTGGGATTATCAAGAAGAGGTGATCTCCTGAGGCCATCCCACCTCTTGCCCTTCCTCTGGCCCAAATTGTTCATTTTGAGACCAGGAAGTTGGACTTCTTGCTCCCATTACAATAAGTGCCCCGTTCACTGAAATTATTTTTGCTACCTTTATGACAGTCGTAATTTACTAGGTAATAAATTTTCAATGGCATCAAGTGACAAAGTGAGAGAGTGTATTTTACATATTTGCTCAAAAGATAATGGTTAAATACGGATATTTTCAGCACGTCTCTAACAACCTTATTTATGATAAAGGTTTATAGAGAAGACATACAAAATGAGAACTGGATTTGTACAAACAAAAATATCTCAGGGACTGTTAGTTAATAAATAGAGAACGCTGAGGAAGCACCAGGTTAATCAGGTTTCTTAGGAGCCCGTTGCAAGACTAACCTTTGTAAGGAAACTGACAGAAAGTGGGGGGAGGGGGGTCTGAGGCTCTGAGTCATCAAGTAGAATTTCAAAGGAAAACTGAAAAGTGAGCAAAGACTCAGTTGAGTTAAAACTACCATACTTACTTTGTCTTAAGTGCCTCCCGTTCGAAAGGCTCAGGAGAACTGTCCTTTTCCGAGCTAACCAGGGCCAGTCTCTTAGCTGTAACTCAGTTCGTTCGAGTGACAGCTGAGTTGACGCTCTGTGTCACGGACTCCACAGTGGAGCTGGGAACACCCCCACAGAGGACCTGTATTTCAGCCCAGCGCGTACCCCCTCAGCACTAAACTCCAGGAGACCAGCAGCCCTGGGTAGCTGGCGCGCCCCGGATCGCGCTCCCTCAGCGCAGTGCCTGCGAAGCTGCAGCGTTGAGTACTTGTTAGCCAAACGAGTGCTGGGGCCCGCTGGGCCGCAAGCACCTAGGCGCTTCGCCTCCTCACGTGGAGGTAGCTTCCGAGTGCTGGCTGCCTTCCGCACCTGCCGTTCCTTCCGGACTCCACGGCTTCCCATCCAGCAAGGCTTTCCGGAGTCGTCTCCAAAAGATGTGCCGCCCCAGGACGCTGTCCTCCCACTCCAGGTAAGTGTTCCTGCTGAGCAGACGATACAGTTCCACCTGCTGCCGGAGCAGGGACTTCTCCACCTTCTGCAGGACGATGAAGATGATGCCCGCGTGACTGCTCAGAAACTGCCACGTCTGGGCGATCTCGTACTCGAAGATACACCATCGGCTCTGGATGAAGTGTGGGGACACCACCACAATGACCTTCCGGCTCTTGTGGAAACCTTCCTGGATGATGTTGGCGGCGATGGCCACACCAGGAATAAAGTCCCTATAGTGAAGGCAGAGCTGGAAGGGGGGCACCCCCTCCTCCAAGTTCTTCACCAACTCATTTCTCACCCAGTCCTCGTCCTGGCTCGAGTAGATGACAAAGGCATCGTAGGTGCTCTCCCCTCTGCCGTACTTTTTGCAGCCAGCAAGGAGCATGAGGTGGAAGTAGAACTTATAGACCAGAATGGCAACCACAGATACCGTGAGCACAGCAAGAACGGACACACCGATGACAGTCTTGCTCACCTGACAGGTGGCATTCCTGAAACTGAGCACAGGCACACCCTGCATATCCAAAGGTTTCACACATACCATTTGCTCAGCTGCCACCAAGAGGTGCCTGTGGTCCTTGATCCACTGCAGGAAACTCAGGTGGTCACAGACACAAGCAAAGTCATTCCAAGTAAGATTGAAGGAAGCTAGACTGCTTGGTAAAGGCTGTAATTCTTGCCCCTTGGAGGCCACTATACGATTATAACTGCAATCCAGAGTCTGAAGGGAGTGAAGAGGTTTGTAAGGAAGTGTATCCAAGAACAGGAGGTTGTTGTGACTCATATTTAGGAAACGAAGATTAGGGAGTGAGGAAAATGTCACCTGGGACACCTGTTCCAATTGACACTTAGAGAGGTCCAGGAAGGTCAAGTTAGTCATATTTCTGAAGATGTTTGGAAGGCAGTTGTCCTGAAAAGAGTTGCCAGCCATTTTTAAGACTTGGAGGCTAAATAAGCCATCAAAGATGCCAAGGAAGACAACTTGTGTGTGAGTATAGGAAATATCCAGGTAAAGGAGGTTTCTGAGGGGTAGGAATACTGAGAAATCATTGGTCTGTTTCAAATTGGAATGCTGGAAATCCAGATGTTCTAGTTGCTCTAAGCCCATGAAGTTTGAAGTCATGATAATAACAGCATTGAAGCTCAGATCTAAGTGTTTCAGTCTGGTTGTCCCCCATTTATTCTGAGAGCAGCAACCTTTAAAAGTCAAGCCATTTCTACTGAGATCTAGAAATTCAAGGTTTGGCAGGTTAACTTCAGGAAAAGTGCTCATACCTGTATTGGCAGTGAAAACAAGCTTTTTGAGAGAGTCAAGCTCCAGTGCGGGAAAGTGCTCAAACTTACAGTTAGCCAATTTTAAATATTGCCATTTGAAATGTTTAGGAAAGGCTTCTAGCCAGTCAGAATACACACTCACCAGAGAAATTGTAGGAACATTTGCCAAACAATTAAAAAGGCCAGCAGCAGCGTCTGAGAAGTCATCCAAGTGTGCTATCCGAAATTCTTCAATGGTCAAGTTGCACAGTCCCTCCAGGGCAGATTCGTCCATATCACTTATGACTCTTTCATTTTTAAATTCTCCTAGAACCAACCGAGTGACTTTTAAACCAGCCAGGCCTTGAATACCAGTTTTTATTCTGTCTGTACTATTAAAATTACTTCTCAAAGTCAGTTCACGGAGCTTAATTTCTTTAAAGGCACCCTGCTGGATAAAGTCCAAAGAGTTCAAGGACAAGTCTAAAGAGAGTTTGAATGGGGGCATTTGATAGAGAACCTGCAAGTCTTTATGATAAATATTTTGAATCCTGTTATTGGAAAGGTCCAGGTACTCCAGGTTGGACAGGTTAGGAAAGTATTCAGGCAACTTGAAGGAATCAATAAGATTGTGAGCCACATTAAGCTCCTTCAAGGTTTTCAGGTGTCCAATGGGGAAGTCCTCTAGAGATGCTAGGTTAGTCTCCACAGCCACCAGCGTCTGTAAACTTGATAATCCAGAAAAGGCTCCCCTGGCTAAACTCTGGATAGGGTTTCCCGTCAGTATCAAGGTGGAGAGTTGGCTCAGGCCCTGAAATGCATCATCTTCAATCATCTGAATTTCACACCTGCAGGGAAGGGAGATTCAGATTATTGATATGTCTGCTTAATGGAAAACCCACAATGGAAGGACAGCCCCAGTCACCCAGCTTGTCAGAGATTTGACATGCCATATGATTGTACGTGGGCAACAACATCAAACATGACGATGGCATGAACCAATAAGAAAGTTCCCAGCTTGCATGTTATCATACTAGCCACATGGCACACTCTTCTTTTTTTTTTTCTTTAACCACACTAGGCACGCATGCTGAGTAGAGACAGCACGTCCATCAGAAGGAAATCGGGTAAAGATTAACAATGGGGTACGTGAAAACTGTATTGCTGGTAGAGTATGTAACACTGGATCAACGTTAGCCATTCCCTGGCACAGACAAGCGTGATCATAGATCTGACTGGTACAGAAGAAGCATAGTTGTTTGTTGCTAGGCATGATAAATGATGTGTGAATGTCAATGTCAAGGCTACAAGAAACTATATACATAGGTGTCGCAGATACCCTTAATGTTGGTAAAATGTCCTCCATATGTGATAGCTAGAGATTTGAAAGTTGTCGTTATCATAGGTAAATGTTAGTAACAGTTGATAGGAGAGAGTTTGATGGGAGAAAAGTCTGCTATGAGTGTTTACATCAAGGGAACAGACTTAGATAAGGGGGATCAAAGCAGGCTTCTCGGAGAACTTACCTTGGAATCTGAAAGATGAGTAGGGATTAACAAGAAAAGGAAGCGAGCAGAATAGTACATGGAAACGCCTTGAGTTAGTGTATGTGAACTGTAATTGAAAAACAAAACAAAACAAAAAAACATTTTTAAAAAAGCCTGTTAGGCAGCAGCCATCATGCATGGAGGAACCCTGAGAAACAAGGTCTCCGTCTATAGAAGGAAGAGAAGGGGTGTGAGGTGGGATTGTGGAGAAAGCAGGTTGCCCTTGAGGCCGAGGCTTTTGGACCAGGAAAAACAGTTTTACTTTTACCCCAGGTCAAATGGAAGCCATGCTCTATGCAGTGTTCACAGTGGTGTCCTAGAGACAGGGCTCTTATCTAGCCAACAAACAGGGAACTAAGGGCAAACTCTCACTAGCATTGCCACGGCCTAGCAGTTATGGTTTGTAAAGGAGTCCTTCCCTACACCAACCTGAGGCACGTCTGCAATGTTTCCCACTTGCCTTATTACCTTTAGGAGGTTCATGGGTGATAACAGCATTACCACCCAAGCTTTTACTGTCGATTGGTAACTGGATGGATGGTAGTAGGTGCGGGTGAAAGAACAATGGAAGATGGCGGGGAGGTGCAAGACAACTGGGTCCTGGTGTCTCTGCTTGCCCTTTTATAGTATAGCATCATCTTGGGAACTCCTTTTCCTCTCCGGGCATCAGTTATTACATTTCTAAATGAGGCAGCTAACCCGATCATTTCTCAGGTTGCTTTCAGTTATATGATTTTATAGGCCCTAATCTTAGGTATATATCAGGCAAGGCCCAAAGAGTCCTGCTGTCTCTGTCTCATCAAAGGGTGCTCATCACTGTAGAGAAGTAGAGTACTAAGATGAAGAAAATATTTAACTTAGAAGCAGGAGATGTGAACTTGAATCTCTCATCTGCTGCCAATGAGCTACAAGCATGCAGATAAATTACTTACACTAAGCCTCAGTTTCCTTGTCTTTAAATGTATACACACACACACACACACACACACACTCATACACTCTCACACTGTATATGAACATTCTAAAGCAATATGTAGACAAAGGATATCTATTATATTATTATTTGTCCTTGACCTAACTCAATCTCCTACTGGCTGACCAGAGAGGAAGTTGGCCTCTCTTTAAGCATGTATTTAAGGCCTCTGGAGGGAAGTTTCTTGGGTATGTAGTGACTCAAAGACGAATTATAACAGACATTGTTTGATGAAAATATACTTCTTGTTTTAAAAGTGGGGAGGGTTCTGTCTAGCTCAATGCAGTTCTTGAAAAAAAATTCTTGGTAAGAAAATGGAAATGTAGAAAGTAATGAGATGCTATAATAATAATAATACTTTATCTGTATAAAGACTCCTTTATAAGGTTTTTAGTATATAGAGCATGTTAACATTCATTATCACATTTAACCCTGTGAGGTAAATTTCATCATTTCTGTGTCACATATGTGAAAACTGAGACACAGGGAGATGAAGCGACATGCCTAGGGGAGGACCTGGCTCATGTCTCCTGATCCCACAGGGCTCTATGAACTGCCCTGTGGCCCATAAAATTTCCCCTTCTTCCTCTGTTACACTCTCTCAATATCTGGGTGAGAGCATAACATCAGGTGCTCACTCTTTTACAGAAATATCCACCCTAGAAGAGCATTTGCATACTATGCTGTTAGTCTGTATTTTCCATAGTAAAAAACTTTCCATAATAAAAAGCCATATAGGAAATATTTCTATATTTTTCACAAACCATTATAGGGAATACGGTTTATTATCTAGTCCACTATCTAAATATAGTACATTATTTTTTAATAAGGCCTTTAAAGAATTTTAAGATTCAGTCTCCCCCCGCAAAAAGTAAAAATAATGGCGGTAACTGAACCTGTCCTAATGAATGATATATTCCCTCTATCAGAAAAGGAAATCTTAGTCCCTGTCCACTGCCCACAGCAGATGTTTTCCTTTGATCTCGTCACCTTTCTCCTTGGGTTACTTGTATCTTCGTAATTCTACTACACTTACCTGCTACTCTGGTTTTAATATTTCAAACATTATTTGAATCCCACTCAGTTCAAGAAATCTGTCCTGACTATCCACTGCAGAAAATGTCCCTCTTCTGAACAACACAATGTGTTGCCTCTAGTTTGCACATACTTAGCCTCCACCTCCGGATATACATTACCATCCTATCTCAGGTTCTCAAAATCAGGTAGTATTTGTTGATTGTCTACTATGTGTCCAGTTCATTCAGTATTTTAACATTTAACTCTTTAACTTCATATGCCCTCTTTGATAGCTGGGGTTGTATGTTATATATCAATATACTCTAGTTTCATAGCACAGTGTACAACATATAGCAAGTAGTCATTAATAACTGCTGATGAAAAAATCTGACTCAATTTTTTCTCCTGACTTAAAAGAAAATTCAAAGATAGAATTATCCTTAGAAACTGTCCCTTGTCCAACAGCTCATTTCACAGAGTTTTATCTGTGAAACTGAAACCTGGAGATGGGAGGTAGCTTGTCCAAAGTTATTTAGCAAGGAAGGCATCTATTGAAGGAATGAATGAATGAATGAATGAATGAAGATGAGACTCCACCAACCAGGCTTTCTGGCTTAAGAATGAAACGACAAAACAATGTACAATTTACCTTCTGCAGTGTCTACAAGCTTACTCGTTACCTGGATAAATCCAGCACCTGCAGTGCTGAGAAGTTGGAGAAGCTCCAGCTGCGCAGATGCCTCAGGGGATTAAAGCTCAGGTCCAGTTTCTTGGTTGATGTTGGGATGCTGCTGGGGATTTTGTAGAGATTCCGCTCCATGCACTGGTAAGTGATATTAGGAACCACCTGCAATGATCACACGTTAGATGGGTGTTATCCTGTATGCACTTTGACAGACCTCTCCTCTCTCCTAAGCCAGAGTGTGTGAGGCCTGTAGTACAAGCACAGGGGCCAGTCAACCTTCATCTATTCCTGCCTTCCTTCCTGCCTCCCTGCCTTTCATTCATCCATCCTTCCTTCCTTCTTCCTTCCTTTCTTCCATCCATTTATCCATCCATTTTTCTACTCACTTCATACTTACAAAACATCTCACTCTAGATGAAGAAGGTAAAAGCACCTACCACATACCCAGTGTTCTAACTTCTACTATAAAAATGGCAGCATTTAGCAATAAGTGATAGGGTCGAGTGGTAAAGAAGTGAGGCTCTGGGGTCCAAACCCTTGGGATTTCAACTCAGCTCTTCCATGTGATTTAGGGCAAGAATTTTATTTTTTTTCTAAGTAACCCCACATGGTAGACAGCCTTGGGGAGACTGCCAGTCTATGCATCCAGACCTCCTTTAGTTATAACCCAGTTTTTGCCAATTATATTTGCTCCCTTGTCTTACTGACTTCTGATCAGGTGATACAGAAATGGGGGGAAAAATCTTTCGAGTACGTAGACTCCAGTGGTCCTAGTAAATAATATCAAGTGCGTTATGCTAACTTGGTCCCCGTGTTGGTTTCTGTTATACTTTCCCAAATTCTTTGTAAGCCTTGTTCTCTAAACTCCCATTTAATTTCTGAATTCTCTGATTTCTTTAACAAAATGTCTTGCTTAACCCAGTTAATTTTGGCTTTTTGTTGTTTAATACCAATAGACTTGGCTAAAAGGATTAAATGAGATAAGGTATAATATTTAAAGAGATTATCTCAAAGCCTATTACAGTGTAAATGATCAATAAATGTTAACATTTATTATTATTTGATATTAATCCCTTACTATATGAGAACCCATTTTTAAGTGTTATATATTTCAATTTAATCTTCAAATAAATGTTTTTAAGAAAGAGAAATTCAAAGAGATAAAACAATACAGAGGATACCCAAAAATGTATATACATTTTAAGAAAGGAAAAAACTGTATTAAAATTTTAATATTCAATATGTACCGATAATAAAAGAGGAATACAAGTCACATTTGATTTCTGCAATTACAAGTGGTTACTGTCAGTGCCTAGATGCTCCTGATTACGGCAAACTACTGCTTGAGCAACGCTGACCAAAGTGTCCACTTGTATCACTGCTCATGCTGTTTCAGTTTCTTCCCAAAGTACCACCAGTGTAGCCAGTTTTCTATGGTACACCACATCCTTTAAGGTCCCCCATAGGTAGCAGTCAAGGGGTGTTAAGTCAGGAGAACATGAGGGAAACACAAAAGATATTCCTGAATTTCAAATACCACTTCAAAATGGAAGCTCCTTGTGCTTCCTCCATTTTTTTTTTTTTTTTTTTTACTGTCCTGCCTGTTGCATGGTGACACTGGTATTCATTTGATTAATGCCATCTTTTGAATTATATTGCTACTATAATTCAATTTAACTTCAAAAAGTAATACATAGGTAACAGCTATTAAAATGTGTATACATTTTTGGCACCCCAGTATACATAAAGTCTCACAGGCCATGCCTGCAGGTTCTCACTTCATTTACATGTCTACTTAAATGCTACCTTCTTTTTAAATTAAAATTAGTTTTTTATTAGTGTCAGGTGTACAGCCCAGTGGTTAGACATTTATAAAACTTATGAAGAGATCCCCCCAGTACGTTTAGTGCCCACCTGACACCACACATAGTTATCACAATATGAGTGACGATATTCGCTATTGCTGTACTTTATTTACATTCCCATGACTGTTACCCTTATTGGGAGCCTCACAGACAGTACTGTCTAGCCGTGCGTTCTTCTCCTACCCTCTTTTATCCTCTTTCACAGGAAGCATCACCACCTAACATTATGTTGTCCCTGTGATTGTTCCTTATACATTGTTCATCTCCCTCCCTGGATTATAAACTCTGATGGTCTTGCTCTCTGCAACGTCTCCAGCACTCAGAACAGTGCCTGGCAAATGGATGATACTTAATAAACATTATTGAATAAATTAATGAATAACTAATTGAATGGAGGTTTGTACATCCACATTGTAGGCATTTTCTGTTTAGTGTTTTGGGCAGTATGAAGACCAACATGATATGGCTCCAGATTTCAATGAGCTCACAATCTGGAGTAAGGGTTAAGGCAGGAGCACAACTCACACTACTGAAAAAAGCCATAAAATGGGCTTGGAAAATATTTCCTGTGGTTCAGAAAAGGTGGAGATCAATTCTGGACCAGGGATGGTAAAAGGCTTTTGAGAAAGAGAAGATTTCAAGGTCTTGAAGGATGAACAAGATTTAGAAACGTAGAAAGAGGAAAAAGGCAAGAATAGTGTGAGTAAGGAGGAGTGAAAAGCTAGTTCAGATTAGCTGGCACATGGAAGAAATGACGAAACCTGAAATCAGAGGGAAGCCAGAGCCAGAAAAGGGGGCCTCATGCTTTGTCTTGTAGTAATAGTTTTAACTGTTTGACACATAAATTGAGCAGCTACAACTATGTGCTAGGCACTGGAATACAGTGATAAATAAAACTAACAGTGACCTTGCCTCTTACAGATTTCATTTCAAAGGGAAAGACAAGAACAAATACATAAATATAAATAGATACATATACATACACATATATGTATAGGTATACACACACATATATATAATGATCGCTATAAAAAAATAAAGCAGCATAAAAGATTAGAGGCAGATATGAGAGGGAGCTCTACATGAGGTGATCAAGGATGACTTCCAGAGGAGATTACATCTGAGCAGAAATGTGAATCTGACTGAAGTGAGGGGTTAAGCTCTGAAAATATCTAGGGCTGTACTGCCTACCATGGTAGCTATGAGATAGTCTCAACTGAGGTATACAGAAAAGTAAACTATATACTCAAGACTTAGTACCAAAGGAGGAGTCTAAAATATCTTACTAATAGTTTAGTATATATTCCATTTTGAATAATATTTTGAATATACCGGGTTATGTAAAATATTATTAAACTTGAATCCACCTGTTATTTTTTATTTTTTAATGTGGTACCAGAAAATTTAAAACTATGTGTATGTAGTTTGTTAAAACTTAGTTAAATTTATTACTTAAATTTAAATGATAGCACGTGGCCCACGTGAGATTACCTTTGGGCCACACTGATCTAGAGGGAAAGCATTGGAGGAAATAGCCAGTTCAAAGGTCCTACTGGGAAACTGTCCTAACAGCAGTGGAGAGTTTTATGTTTTTAAAGAGGGTAATTTGTCAGAACCAAGCCTCAGGAAGAAACGACAGCAAATAAACCACAAACAGAAATGTGCAGAGTAGATTAAAGGAAGCAGGCTGTGGAGCCAGGGGACTTGTCATAATCCAAGAGTCAAAGCCACTGGCACTGAGGCCCTGCCCTAGGTTTGCATGGATCGCGTGAGCAGGCTCGGAGGCTGGAGCATGACGAGAGGGAGGAGCCAGGAGTGAGTGCCATCTTTCTGCAGGGCTGATGCTGAGGCAGGATCTCTCTCCATTAACCTTAGAGCTGGAGGGCCGCAGAGAGGAGGACAGGAGGAGGGCTGAGGGCAGGGAACTGGCAGCACAGAGGACTCGGGGACAACAGACCCACCTCTGTTACATGTTTAAGTCCACCATGTCCCTTGTGCCCTCAATTTCAGGACTCAAGCTGATTAGGCTTTTGTTCAGTTTCTGACCCTGCCACGTCCCCGATCCCAGGACCTTCTCTTGGATCTTTGGTCCTTACCATGGGCTTCCAAAGCAATTGTGAAGTCCAGGTAGGGGAAAAACAAAACAGAGCCATCGGGAATGAGATTACAGACCAGCTGGTTGGTGTTTCACAAAGAAGCGATTGCATTAACTGACGTTTTATGTCTTTCTTTCTTATTTTCCTCCTCTCTTTATTTCCCTCTCTCTGTCTCCTCTCTTTCTCTGTCTCTCCTTTTTATTTTTCAGTCTCTTTTCTTTTCATCCTTTGGGTGGAACTATGACTAGATTCAGAAGTCTGAAAAACACTTAGAAAGTTCTTTCTGTTAAAAGGCAAAATAAACCATCTTCTTCCTGAGATTGAAAGGGGGCAAGTGACTGCTTGAAGCTGAGCCTGACGACAGCCAGCAGGCAGGAATGACAGGAAGCAGCCTTCTTACAGACTCTATTGAAGTATTAATAGGTATTATTATTCTTATGTAGATGTGAGAACCAGTCTCAGAGAGGGTTAATAACTTCTTCAAGGCCTGGAAGCCCAAGCACAGTGACTATCAGCAGGTCTGCCTGACCTAAAGTCCCAAATGGAGCATGATCCATGGGCTGCCTGTTAGTGGCTAGTAACCATGAATCATTTGCTCGCTTTGGCTACTCAGGTCTTGAAGGTAATTTGACTCCTTCTTGCAAATGAAACTAACCAGGGCCAACTGTGGGAAGTTCTGGGCAGAGGGAAGTTTTATTCAAAAGCAAAACAAAGCACTCAGAACACATACCTGCACGCAAGGGTCCGCGCTCTCAGGTGTCAGGCAAGAGAGGAAGGCCATGGCTGAGATCAGGGTCCTAGCCAGGCGGGTGGGAGGCATCATCCCAGCATTTTCTGTGACCAGAAGTGGCCCTGGGAAAGCATGACACGCTGTAACGGCACTGCTGTCGTCTTTCCCTTGCTCCGTCCCCACGGCGATTCCTGTATTCAAAGCAGCGCTGGGTGAAGGGGCAAGAGAGGAAGTGAGAGTGGCAGCCCTAGCATTCTGGACTTTTGTTTCTCTAATGTTTCTCTCCCCTGTCTCGGGAGGGGAAGTTAGAAGAAGAAGAAAATGTCTGCAGAGGAGTGGCCGGAGTAACAGCAAGAGGAAGCTGGCTTTTATCCCAGGAAGTCACCTGACCTCAGGGTTAGTGAATTTAGGGAAATAATCAGATTGGTCAAACTGTCTAGGACAATGACTGGCCAACATTGTTTTAGTAATGGAAACGTGCAGTCTGTATTAGTTTCCTAGGGCTGCCATAGCACAGTACCACACACTGGGTGCCTTAAACCAACAGAAATGTATTTTTTCACAAAGTCCTGGTGGCTAGAAGTCTGAGGTCAAGGTGTCAGCAAGGTTTATTTCTTCTCAGTCTCTTCCCTTGGCTTGTAGATGCCCATCCTCTCCGTGTCTTCACACGGTCTTTACTCTGTGCATGTCTGTATCCTAATTTCCTCTTCATATAGGGATACCAGTCGTATAGGATTGGGACCCACCCTAAAGACCTCGTTACACCTTAATTACCTTTTTAAAGACCCTATCTGAAAATATAGCCACATTCTGAGGTGCTGGATTTAGGTCTTCAAATATGAATTAGGCAAGGGGGGATACAATTCAACCCATAGCTCTATCCAGCCTTGTGAAATTTTGGGGGGAAAAACTCACATTTATGACACTGATTAAAAATAAAGTTTCCAGTGAAATGCAATTTGACAAATACAGGAATAGTAGGAAAAGACTGAGATGAAGAATCAAACATGCTAAAATTCAAATTCAGGGTGGGTGATGTATTGACCTTGTGGCATTGGTCAAGTCACTTAAACTCCCAAGCCTTCATTTCTGGTCTGAAAAATGGAATAATAGTTTTAATCACAAACAGAAACTGGCATTTATAAGATTCATAGAAATAAAGCCATGAGACAGTAGTCAAATGATATAAACCACTAAGCCTTAATTTTCTGTTCTTTACAATGGAGATAATAACATTCGCCTTCCATGATTGAATTAAATTAATTGACATAAAACCCTTAGTCCAGTGCATGGGTCATCAATGTGTTCCATAAATTGGTAGCTATTGTGATGATTAAAAATCTGAATAAAAATCGAGATAATACTACGTGCCTCATAGGATTGTCATGGGACTAAATAAGCTGGTATTTGTAAAGCTTTTAGGGTGGTGTCTGCAATGTTTTAAGTGCTATATAAGTTCCTGTCAAATAAGAACATGGTTTTGAGTGGGGATATTACTGGTATTGTGACCTAGGTAGTTCTATCAAGATGGTGTGCAGGTACCGCAGATGCAACATGTATGAAATCAAGTTGTAAGGGAGCCTGTCACAAGGGACTGAGCACACACTCTTGTGGACTTCTTTAACAGAACTCTAAAATTAAGCTAAAAATTGTCCCCGTCAAAACTCAGCTTTGAGGATTCACTGAGACTATGTCGAGAGGTCTTGGACAAGTGCCTGGCACAGAGTAAGTGCTCGATAAAGTTCAGTTCCCTGCAAAGTTAGTAGTCCTACCTAGTCACCCAAGATGGAAATCTCCTTGGCTTCCTCACCACTCTCATCAGACGTGTACTAACTATATTTTGTTCTTTTCTGTATTCTTGGTGCTCTGTTATGGGGGCCTTGCTGAGGACAGACTGCCCCTCCCAGAGCCGGACAAGTCTTAGAGATAGCAAAAGATATGCCCTGGAGTTCACCTTTCATATGCAAACTAACCAATCCAAAGCCCAGTGGGGACCACTTCCTCTCTCTGGCTTTTGTACTCTGAAAAGGATGCATTCTTTTGCCCTTACCGTCCTAAGGCCAGGTCCCCACAGCTAGAGAAAGCTGCTGTACCCCAGAGTCTGCTGCTAGCTGATGTCAAGCCTGCTGACCCTGCCTTTCCTTGCCCTCCCTACAGAAGTCGCAGTGCAGGATCCTTGCCCGGGTTCCTTCTGCCCCATGACAAACCCTGGTTCTTCTCTGTGTGGCCCTGCGTGGAGTGGTGTGCCCCCTCCTCTTGGAAACTGTGAGTAACAAACAATCTTTTCAAGGACAATGGTCTCCTGATCTCTTGGTCTCACCACACTTGAGTAATAAATCCTACTTTTTAAAACAAAACATTTTACTAAGTCCTAGAGATTTTATCTGTAAAATAATTCTAAAATGTCTATCTTCATTTCTGTTATTGTTATATCCCTTGGCTTAGATTAGTGCATCTTCACCAATTCATCCTTTATCCTGAAATCAAAGCAATCTTTCTAAAGTTACAAATAGAATTTCCTCATGTCATGATGATAATATTTGGAGGCTGAGTATTACTCAGACCTCCAGCCTCTTGGCCTCTGGCCCTACTACACACACACACACACACACACACACACACACACACACACACACCACTCCACCTCCTAAGAAGAATAAACATGTGGTATTTCAAGTGAGACATAGCTAGACCCTATTATTAGGACACAGCCCTTAAATGAAGAGGGTAATATAAGTGTGAAATGGTGCAAATACTCTTTTTCTTCTTGTCACTGGAGAGAAAATCCTTTGATGGTCAAGATGAGGTCTAAGAGAAAGGGTTCAAATCTTTCTAAGAGAAATAAGCCAAACTGAAAAAAAAAGCAAGACATCACTCATATGTGGAATATAAAACAGAAAGCAACAAACAAACAAAAACTCATGAACACTGTTGATACTTTAGTGGTTACCTGAGGGCAAGCGGGGAGAAGGGAAGGAAGTGGGGAGGAGAGGGGAGATCCAAATATATGGTAATGGAAGGAGAACTGACACTCTATGCAACACATAGACAGTGCACTGTAGAATTGTAAACCCAGAACCTACGTAACTCTTGTTAAGCAATGTCACCCCAATAAGTCTAACAATAAAAAAAAATTTTAAAGAGAGAGAGGGAGAAAGAGTTCAAGATCACCTCCTAGACTATGTTTCATGAGATGTTAATACTTAAATTGTATAAAACTCTTCCTGGAAATATTCTCCCGTCTATGACTAGAGAATTTGTAATAGTGACTTGTAAAGGTGTTTCCTTTTCATGGCATTAACACCCCCTCCCCTGACCTTACTCAAAGATATCTCGGTTCTGTTTGCCTCTTCCAGAAGACAGGCTATGTATCAAACGAAAAAGAGAAACTGAGCCCTCAGTTATCTAATCTTACTTGCTTTTGTTGATGGACCCACCCCTGGCTGCAGTGTTAGGTAAGGGTTAAGACAGTAAAGACTAGTGACCACCAGGGGCCCATAATTTTCACTGCAGTGAAGTAATAGTTACACTTTCGGCATGTGGGAAGGACTTGGCCAGGGACGTGGGAAGCGACTTGGCTCTCCTCCTCCTTCAGGAGTGGCAAGGTCAGATCAAGACCTATAATCATTCAGTCAGTGGAGGCATCTCATCTTCACCAGAGTTCTGGAAGAAATGTTCACTATTTGGCAGCTACTGCATATTCAGTAATAAATAATGAAAGAACAAAGCTGGCCTGTGTTAGGATAAGCTAATTGCTGTATCAACCTCTAGATTTTAGTTACTTAAGAAAATAAAAATTAATTTCTTGCTCATGAAATTCTCAACGAGATTATTCCTGATTGGAGGTACTCCAAGAGTGATTCATGGATGCAGGCTCCTTTTACTTCATTATGCTCAGTCTGGTTCTGTCCAACAATTACACTGCCTATCCAGCATGCGGCCTTTGGGTTTGCTGCAGGATGTGAGAAGAGCATGGTGACAACACGCACTCATTGACTGCCTTTGTTCAGAAGGGTCGTGCATCATTTCTGCTCTCACTGCATTGGCTGGAACCAGTCCTAAGGCCATTCCCAGTTGCGAGGGCTCTCTTTCTCCTGAGCTTCAAGCCTCTTACCCTCATCCAAAACACACACACACACACACACATACACACACACACACACACACACACGGATCATTGATGGGGACTGCTCCACAGCTCCAATTATACTCGATGCTATGAAAGGAAGCACAAATCTCTGTTTATAGTGGGTTGGCTGCACTACAACTTTAGCATCCTGTAATGTCCATTTCATGGTAATTAGAAGAAAATAGCGAGTGAGCAATCACAGCATAGCCTGGCTCAGAGAAGAAAGGTCCCCTTAGTTTGGCATGTTTAAGAACTGAATCTGGTTCTATCCAGCAATTCTAAGTTTCATGTTTTTTCACCTGTGAACATCTCTCAAATCACAATGTGTCTCATAATTATCATTATAATTATAATTATAATTGGCCAAGCATATTTTTTCTTTCATAGTGGCAAATAAAGTAGTAATAGTTCTTACAATCAATGGTATCTTACGAGGGCTGTCCAGAAAAATCCAGCCATAATTGCTTCTATTGTTCATATTACATGGCTGGATACTTTCTGTACAGCCCTCGCATATTCAGTGAAGATCAGTTTGTCACTAAGAGGACAAAGAAACGTGGGCTCTGTTCAAGCAGATACATGAAACAAATGATTAAACAGAGAATGAAGATACTTGTTTCCCAAGGACACCTTAGGAAATGCACTAGACTAATGTGTATTGCATCTGCAAAAGGAAATAGAGTACTCAATGTTTCCTAACATTTTTGACCCATGTGACCCTCTTTTATCCTTGGATACCCATTACCAGTTGTATCCATTAACGTGCCATGAAACAACATTCCTGTGATCTATAGCACAGAAGTGCTGCTCTTAAGCAGAGGCATAAAGAATATTCTCCTGGCTCTAGGTGACCCACTTTCCTGTCTCTAGGGCTGGGTTCTCACGTTAAGTAAGCACTTCCCTGTACATCTCAATATTTTCTCCCTCATGCCCCTAGCACCAGGGGACAAGTAAAGGCAGCCCCATAGGGGCTATCAAGGCAAACAGCCTAAGTAATGCCTACCTCTTTCCAGCTCAAAATGTATGGGACATTTCCTATGTTGTTTTAAAATTACGTTGAATTTCCCATGTCCATGTTGTCTGTTCTTACCAGCAGAATTTAAATTCCATGAGGGGAGAGGTTCTCTGTGATGTTCACATGTCTCAAGTGCAAGGGAAGATGCTTGGGAAATATAGTAGATGCTCAGTTAACTGGCACCCATGGGGATTGGTAGATGCTGGATAAATGTAAGCAGATTCTTCGGTAACTGGAACTCAAGCAACCGGCAAATTCTCAAGCAACTGGCCAGTGGCTTGAGAGTGCTGGTTGCTTGAGTTCTGGTTAATGGAGATTTTACTGGGGTTGATTAATGAATCAACGAGCAATATATCTTAATTTGTTTTCACTGTGTAGCTGGTGTCTTGTATGTGTAGTACATATATGTTACCTCTCTATACTGAGTCATAATGAAATCTCTTGTAAGATGTTTAGTAATTATTTTGGAGTTTTTCTATACTTTTCTACCTCCCACAAATATTCCATAGGAGTACCTGTGTTCCAGATTAAGCTGCATACAGAATCATAGAGTTATAGCAAATGGATTAGGATGAAGGTCCTTGTTGCAGTAAACACCATCCTTTCCCTGGGATAGAAAAATCCTCTTTGAGTCATGAACCTGAGGCAGAAGCTGGTTCATCATGGTCAAGAGACTCTTTGTTCTGTCTCCCTACCCCAATCACCCAGTGCTGCTTTGCTTATCCATTCAGACCCTGAAAAAGCATGATGTAATAGACGGTTATCTTTAAAATATTTAATTATCCTATTTACTCCCTGGCATCATCATTTCTTGGCATGTGACTTATTTGGAACATTACTGAGTTTCTTTGAATATAAAATAGAAATTATCAGAATCAACAAAGAAGCTGTAGGGAGGCACAGGTATGCCTTGTTTTATGTACCAGGTACATAAAAAGTGCTCAATAAACATTAGTTGACAAAAAAGAATGAGTAGATGATACATAGATATACAATCTATATATGCTTGTTGGTCAGATTTCTTCTCGTCTTGCAATTTCTTTTGAAGAAGAGGAAGGAGAAGTTAAACAAGAATAGCTGCTCTTTTTCCTGGAAGGCATGCATTGACAAAATACTTTGAGCTGTTTAGTGTCTGACACATCTGTGTGAGACACGCAGGTCACATGACAGTGCATCACTGTGGACAGCACATGCTTGTGTAAGCCAGGGCACATATCTTTAGAAGAAAAGGGGAAAGGGCAGGAGTAAATAAATACAGTATTTGTCAACTAGCTGGCTGAGTCCACAAGTAGCTGTCCTTTGCTCCTATGTCCCACACCAGAGGAAACCAGGAATCTGGGATGGTCAAATGGAAAAATGATGAACAAATATGCAGACTGGGCAATTAGATGCAGAGATCTAAAAGTATGCAGTGAACTACCTTGCTTGAAGTTCAAAAGATACAATTCAATCCATACAGAGTCCAGAGGGTGGTTGGTGCAGAATTCAGAGTGACCTTCCTAGTGGAGTTAGCTTCCCTCTTTGACCACCCACAGGCCCCCAGTGTGGAAGCCCTGCTGTGCTCTTGTCCCGTGCCGTAAGCCTCGTCCCCAAACCCTGGTCCTCACCTGCTCTTTGCTGCCCCTGCAGACCCTTGGTCCTTAATGCTTCTCTTCCAACGTCCCTGCGTTCTGTTAGTTACCGACATCAGTATAAGTTAGTTTTCCCCCTTGGCTTGGTGGTGTTGATGGGTCGGGGGAAAGGGGACTCTACCAACCCTGAGGAGAACGGTGTTGGACAAAGAAACCCTTGTGGAATGGCCACCATGGAGGGGGGGAAACATGAAATAAAAATAGACCGAAAGGGTGGGCACATCCATGGCGAAGGTGAAACTCTTTTCAACCAATTAGTTTATATTTTATGCTTCTATAAGTACTTGCTTCCTTTCCTGCTTTGAGTCTAAATAGGAAAATAAAAGAAAAAAAAACATTTTATAGTACCTTGATCTTAGAAGGTTTAGGCTCCCAGGAGCAGGGAGATGCAGAGAGAGAAAGAAAATAAAAGGCTTGATGCGACATTGTGGAAAGGGACTGTCCTTTGTGTAATACAAAAATAAGTTTAGAAAGCAAAATATGCTTCTATTTTGACTCGGCCTTTTTGATCCAGGCCAAAGGGACCGGGCCTTTCTCATCTTTGACTCCTGTAGCGCTCAGCACAGGGAACTGTTCACAGGAAATATTCATTGGATGTTCCCTGAACGGAGCAGTAAAGGATTAATCTTAGTGACGAGGCATGCAGTAATAACTGAAATGCATGGGCAACGCATTCGGTTGGGAGTCTTTGCTTCTAATCCTCACTCCGTCACTTCCTAGCTGTGTGACTTCAAGTCACAAAACTTCTATAACCCTTTGTCTCCTCTATGTCCATTGCTTCTTGTAATATGAAAATAGATAATCTGAGCTAAGACTGTCACCACAATTTTACGATGTATTATTTTTATTTATGTTAATGCTTCATGGAAATTTCTCATTGCTGTGGGAGAGTAATGCCCAGTGTACCTTTCTGATTACAATTGAGTCTAGGTTGATTTCCTAATACCTTACACCTTTGAGTTAGTTTGTGTTTCCCATGACTTGAGAAGATACATGGTAAATGGCTGATGGAGGACCTATTACTTTGTATGTTACAGTTTAGTTCTCACAATCTGTCTTCCTCACAGAAGCACATGTCACCTTAAACAGAGCTGCTGGGGTTGAGTATGGAAAGGAGTTGATAACTTGGGGGCCTTGGGGGAAAAATCTTGTCTTCCCAGGCTTTAGGCTCAGCTCAAAGCTGAGCTCCACATAGTTGTCTGGTTTCTTCTTTAGCGTCCCATACTCCCAGCCCCACACACTCACACTTACCCAGTCAGGGTGATGTCACTTTTCTCTGGAGTTCAGTAGAAATATTGTCTTGGCCTTTATGAATACATAACTGTGCTGAAAGGCATTTTATCATCATTCATATCTGTCCCAAACCAGGAACTCTTCCATGAGGGGAACTTTTTTTTTGCGTAAATGTGTATTCCACTGTAGTAAAAGTAGCATTTTACACTGTAGTAAAAGTCAGCTAATCCAAGGAAGGAGGGAAGGAAGGAAGGAAAATAAATGAGTAGAGTTGATAGCAGAATAAATTTTTTAAAGTAAAGATTGGAAAACTATCCATAATGTAACTCCCCAAAACAAAATAAAATAATTTGGCATTACAAGATAACAAGTTCAAAAATGATGCCATTTTTTAAAATGTTCTCATTCTCTGAGAAATGAAGTAAAAACTCTCTCAATTTTCTAACACTGGGGTACTCTGGGACACCACAGTCAGCACTGCTCGGTGCAGCCCGTAGGCCCAGCTCCCTTGGGGCCTCTCCATAGGCATTTGCTTCATTTTCACCAGCTGTAAGCCTGGTCCCAGTCCAGCTGGAGAACACATGCTGGAAGACGGGCTATTCTGAAATCTCTTCTCCTCTTGGTGAGTGGTTTCCATGAAGGTCTCTCATTCCCGTGTAACTCCTTCACCTTTAAATGCACTGAAAAATCAATGTAGAGTTAAACTCAGAGCCATATGGCAAAGCTGAGGGGCAGCATATGGTTGCAGCTTGCTCAGTGCTGATCCATAGCATCTTTAAGCTCAACTCCCGTCTCTCCTCACACAGGAAGCCATGCTAAGGTCAGAGTTCTGTGTTTTGAATTGTTTTGTCCTTTAGTGGGAAAATGAAGCTCATAATGCAGCATCCTTGTTAAAGCTTATTTTACTTTTCTTGGTTATGGTGAGAGTAAAGTGCAGAAAAATATCTATACTTGCACCTGTGGTCAACTGGAAGTAAATTGTTAGAGGGTTAGAGATTCAGTGTGCAAACTTGAACTGTGCAATAGTTGCTGTGCAATAGAAATTTGACCTCAAGTCAACCTAGCTAGGTCTTATCTAGAGGTTTAGATCATGCCAAGCTAAAGTACAAATGGGGACAAATCACTCCCATGGAAACAGGGAGCTTACTGCTAAACAGTTAATGCAACAAGATCACAAGTAGAGAGAGGCATTCTGTGGCCAAAGCATGGAAGCTAATTTTTTAACAAGATGAAAGACCTGAAAAGAAGGGGTTACAGAGAAAAAGTGGGGAGTGAACTGCAAGGAATCAAAGAGAAAAGAATAAGCTCACACAGGAAAGTAAATAATTAAATATCTGTCTCTGACAAAGCTGGGCCACAGTCTGTCTTCCTCACCTCACTTCACTGCCAATATCATCATATTTGCAAGGACAAAGAGTACTGTCATGATTGAGTTCAAGTCCCGGAAAGCGTGACTGGGCCAATTGGTAGTGGTTTGGCCATGCCCCACCGTGTGCCTCTTTTATGGAATCAAGTTTCCAAGGAGGGAGTCTTGTTTCCATGAGTAATTACATTTTTTTTTCTTTATGAAAGCTAAAAGTTAGTCATACAAATGCACTTTTACATACAATTAAATGTGGTAGTACTGAAACTCCAATCCAGATAGAAACCATATTTTTTGCTGTGCAAAATGCACACTCTTTCACCCAAATTTGTGAGAGAAAAATAAGGATGTGCATTATATATGGTAGTATGAATTCTGTATCTATATAAATGTTTTTAATTATTTTATTTATACTTATGAGTTAAAAGTGTAACACTAGAAATCAATAACAATATCTGTATGCAAAATAATACCCTGGAATACAATAATCAGTTTTTTTATATGAAAATATTTTACACATAAAATTTCTTGTGTTTTGTAATTATTTGTTACATACAATGTCTTGTACCATAACATGTTAAAAATTAAATGATAAAATGCCTTTATAATACAAAAAACAAGTACCTAAATATAAACAAATGAACATTTGAATTAAAAAATTAAAACAAAAGATTTTTCCCCCAAACGTCTGGGCCAAAAATGTGGGTTCACAATTATACATGGCAAAATACGGTATTTTAAAAATTCTAGCTGCATATATTATCCAACTAACATATAGATAGTGGGGCAAATTCTTTAATGTGGAAAAAGGAAGAGCCATCACAGGTACCCTGGGGAAAAAGATGAAGAAGAAGAGTTTTAGAACTTTGAAATACAACAAATCAATATGATCCTTAGCATCATTAATTACCATTGCCGTCATTTATTGAGGTCCAGGGAGGAGCTTTGATATCAATATATCACTGAACTGTCCCTGAAAAACTAAATAGCTTTATGAGCTCACCGCACAATTATTTCATCCATTCAAAGTGTGTGTTCCATTGCCTTTTGAATATACGTGTTAGCACACCCAGCCATCGCCAGAGTCAACTTTGCAACATTTTCATCATCACAAAAAGGGAAACCTGTCCACCTTAGCTATCACTGCTTTATCCTCTGTTCACCGCCACAGCCCTAAGCAGACCCTAATCTTTCTGTCTCTATCGCTTTACCTATTCTGAACATTTAACATAAGTGGAACTGCGTAATATGTGGTATTTGGTGACTGGTCTCTTTCACGTAGCGCACTGTTCTCAAGGCTCATCCGTGCTGGGGCAGGCACCCCTTCTGATGGCTGAATAGAACTCTGTTGTATGGCTATACCGTATCATGGTTATCCGTTCACTAGTTGAGGAATGTCTGGTCTGTTTCCACCTTTTGGCTATTGTTAATAATATTGATTTTTTAACATTTGTGACCAAGTTTTTGTGTGAACATGTTTTAATTGTTCTTGGGTATATAGGTAGGCATGGAATTGCAGAGTAATTTGGTAACTGTATTTTTAATCATTTTGGGAACTGTTAGACTATCTTCCCAAGTGACCCTTTAACATTCCTGCCAGCAGTGTATGAGAGTTTCTGCACATTCTCTCCAACACTTGCTACCATCTGTCTTTTATATTATATTCATCCTAGTGAGTGTGAAGTGGCATCTCCTTGTAGTTTTGATTTCTATTTCTCTGATGACTGATGGTGTCAGGCATCTTTTCAAGTGCTTATTGACCATTTTTACATCTTCTTTAGATGAGTACCTATTCAAGGTTGCTGCCCATGTTTTAATTCAGTTATATATCTTTTTATTATTGAGATGTAAGTACTTTATATATATTTTCTGGATACTAGTCTGTTCTTGGATATATGATTTGCAAATATTTTCTGGGTTGTGTTCACTTTCTTGACAGTGTCCTTTGAGGCACAAATGTTTTAACTTTTGAAGCCCAAATCATCTATTGTCTTGCTTTTGAGGTCTTATCTAAGAATCCATTACCAAATCTGAAGTCAGGAGGGTTTATCACTAGTTTTCTTATAAGAATTCTATAGGATATGACAGAGAAATTATATTGAATCTATAGGTCAATTTGGGGACTATTGTCATCTTAATCAATTTTAAGTCATACAGTCTAGTGATTGTTTCATTTCAATTATTATGCTTTTCAACTCTAGAATTTAGTTTCATCTATACCTTCAATGAATCTACCAGTATCTTTCCAATTGCCATTCATCACAACATCCACTGTTTCTGAGACGCTCTTGAGCTTGAAATTCTCCACACTCTTTGGTAAATGAAGTCAGTTTCTTTGGGAAGAGATGAGGAACTATTATCTTTAAGGCTTGCTTTCTCCCCTTGGCAAAATCTCTGAGCCAGGACTCTGAGGCTGGAGGTTGGGACAGTGCTGTGGTCCTCTCCAACGGCACTCCCCACTCTAGGAGCTGGTAGTGACAGTAAGTACATCAGGTCTTCTTGGCTTGCCTCGCCCAGCATGGAATCTCTACCTTACAAGCCAGGACAAGGGAGATTGGCCCGTCAGTATTCCTAGTGGTGCATACACAAGGTAGAGTCTCCATGCCATTAGCAGAGGGTGAGCAGAAGAAGGAAGCAGTCACCACTTGGCTGCACTCCCACAGAACTTAGCTTCAGCAGCAGGTAGCTGGGGGCAGGATGAGAATTGCTGACATACTGCTCCCCCTGGGAAGATAGCTTCCTGACTAGGAGCCTGGGGGAGATGAAGTCCTTCATTTGTGACAGCATCCATCTGGAGTGGAGTTTCTGTACATTTGGCTGAGAGTGGAAAGTGAGTGACTATTGGTTTAGATACAATAGATTCTCACCCTTCCTACGAAGTTTTAGTCAGTTTTGTTGAATAAATGTTTCTTCATTTGCTATATGTCCTTTGGACAATTTCTAGAGTCCTTGAATTTTTTTTTTTTTTTTTTTTTTTTATAATTTTCACCAGTTTCTATTGGCAGTTTGTCTACAGAGCTCTTCTTGCTGTCATGTCAGTAGTGGAACTCAAAAGTAGGTTCATTTTTATACCGAAGTTACTATCCTAAAAATAAGGCCAATGATTGTAGCACCGACAATGAGCATGCAAAACAATGAGGAGGAAGTAAATGGGGCATAAAGAAAGGAAAGATAAATGAGAAAGACACATAGTGAAGAGAGAAATGACAGCGAGAAGACAGAAAAACAGGGGGGGAGAAAAACAATCCAAAACTGCCCTATTTCACTTACGTTGGGCCAGAACAAATGTGGGTGTGGAGCAGCTGACAGTGCTCACTCTGGGCCTTCATCCCATACTGACTCACCCCACAACATCACCTGCTATTTCACATGTTTCTGTGTCAGGTTTTCTCAAAAGTGATCCTGAAGCCTTACAAAAGGTTACACTTTCTTTGCTTCTAGGCCAGCGTGTAGAAATCCTCCCTGTCCTTGAAGGATCAGTTCAAATGTCTCCTCGAGAACGCAACCTCTCATTGACTCAAAGCTGCCTTGGCATCTGCTCCCTCCATTCTCTGATATTTCTGAGTCATTTACCTGTATCTTTTTGAGAAAATTATCATTTTTCCCTCCCCTCTAGAATACCCTTGCTCCTGCTTATTCCCTAATCTATTTCTCGGAGATACCCTCTGAGATCTTTCCAGTGTATTTCTATTTTGTTATTGTTAACCAGGGCAACCTCACAATTAATAACCCTAATCAATACAGGTATATGCATTTTTAAAAATTAGGGAGATCGGCAACAATGGTGTGCTCACAGTCAGTCTTTACTCCATCAAATAAATGAGTAATATTGAAGGAAGAAATTGAATTAGTATCAGAAATAATGAAATGTGCATATTATCAGATTGGAAACCTGGGAAACGCAACTCACTAAACTTGTGGAGAATGGAGCCAAGACAGAACAGGGAAACCAGGACTCTCTTCATGACTTCCCTAAAACTTGCTGTGTTCTTCTGAGCAAAGCACCCGCATCTCTACATCAGTTACCTCACCTGTAAAGGTAGGAAGTACACTGAGTTTTTATTTCCTGTTCTGAGGTCCTGGTGCACTACGCAAAGATGCCTATGAGAAAACAAACTGAAAGGGTCGCAAATTCCCAGATTCCCAGATGACTTTAAATATAAGAGCAAGAGCATTTTTAAAAAATTAAATGAAAATATAAAGAGACGGTGAAGCTTTAAGATGTTACACACTTCCAAATGGACAGCTCCCTCCCCTTCCCTCGGTTACACAACCAACTCAAACAAAGAGCCTGTCGCTCAGAAATAAATGTGTATTTTTTAACAGAGACAACGCTGGACATAACATCACAGTTTGGAGAATCTTATCTCTCTAGAGTTTTCAGGCTAGATAATTGGATCAGCTTTTCACACAAATGCTGCTAGCTCCCAAGTCTATGGAGAAATCTGGTTTCAAATTGCTACTCAGAGCCATGAGGGATCTTAACACCTCAGGTCAACACCTGACATAAGACCAAGAAGTGAGGAACAGGAGACAGTGAGCTGGGTATTTCTGGGAGGAAGGGAATGGGGTTCTTTCACTGTACAAAGCATGATCTTCATTTAAGCACTGGTTTTCAGATGTTATCAGCTCCAGGTAGAAACATACACAGTAACAAATAATTCAACAAAAGATAGCCACTTTCTCCATGGAGGATTGGCATTTTAATATCTAAGTCTGTAAGGGAAATTGAGGCATACTGGATTTCTCTTAGATCACAGAATGCATCACTCTTGGACTTACAATGAAAACTCCAGAAGAAGCCAGACTTCTTAACAACAATCTGCCAGTGGCCACCTCTCCAGATGCCAATACAGCATCAGAATCCCACTGACATCGAGAAGAGAAGATGCCTCCTAAAGATACACCAGGGTTACGGATTTATCATATCAAAGCTCTGGCCTTCAAAAGCATTCCATCTGGAATTTCTTCTCTGCTCGTAAGTCACGTGGCTTCAGCAGTCTAGGGAAGCAAAGACTGCTAAGAAGGGAAAGAAATCTCCTCTTGCCCTGAAAATAATTCCTCCCCAAACAGCTAAGAGACATTCCTTACACCTGGGGTAAGTATTTTTGGTAAAATTTGGGAATGATAAATGGTGAGGACTAGAGAACAATTTATATAGCACATTTATTCCACTTGAGTGAAAGCATATTGGTAGAATGGAAACAGGGCATCGTTTGGATACAGGAAGATCTGAGTTTGACTCTCTCTGCTTCACATTTACCTAATTTTGGGCCCCACCTCTGTGTTCATCTCTAAAATGGGTATAAATACTTTTCTTATGATTTTGTCAAAAGGATGTCAAAATAATGTGCAAAACATGTAGTATAAAGCCTGATACATGGTGGGTACCATCATTTTTATTGTTGTTTTGTTTTATTCATTTACGACTTGGAGTTGTCCATGCCTCTAATTTTCTTCTCTGGGAATTAGGGGTAGGCATAGGGCAAAGAGTCATGTTGACCCATAAATGAGACTGTCTGGTTCACCCCCACTGCAGCCTTAGCACTTCCTTTAGCTTGGATGTAGATTTGACCTATGGTATTAGGGTTAGAGAAAGGGGCACCAGATCTAGTGTCAGGAGACTTGAATGGCTCCCTAACTCATTTGCAATATGATCTCAAACACATCACTTGGCCCTTTCAGGGACTTCATTACCTCATCTATAAATAGAGACTCATCATTTAAACTCTGCATTCTCCTATCTGGCTTTTTAAAAGTCTTCACTACCCTGGGTATGCTCCCTAAATTACCCCCCTACCCTGTGTGAAATCCCCAGCACTTCCCTTAAGTCCATCTAGCATTTTATAATTTAGAAAGTACTTTCACATTCATCGATTCATAATAAGCCCCACCAACTAATTCATCTGCCAGTACCACGATGTGAAGAATCAAACTTCTTATTTAACTTGAACCTTTTCAATTGAACCAATTTAATAAGACAACACATCCAGAATTATACTTAGAATAGTTCCAGACACATAGTGAGGTCAATAAATATAAGCTATAGTTGTCATAGTTGAAGTAAATTATGAGATCTTTGATAAATGCAACCATGTCTTATACCTCCCCAAAGCACTTTTGTGCAAATCCCAAAGAACGGAGGACAGTGCTGGGTGGAGAGGGGATGCATCCAATAAAGCAATACTGACTAAATAGATAAATTGGTTGTAGAGGTACCTTGGAAGCCAGCCACCTGTGAAATAGTCAACAGTAGAGATCTTCAGTAGTGACAAAAAGAGTAATATCTTCCTAGGACAGTAGTAGGTTAAATAATTGTGTGTGTGTGTGTGTGTGTGTGTGTGTGTGTGTGTGTGTGTTTAGCACTTCCTCTAGTCACTATCCAGCTAGCAAAAAAAGACAGTATCTCTGCTCTGAAGCATTCAGTGCTAAAATGAACAAAAGTCTTCATGAAATCCACTGGAGAACTGTTCTTTCTAGGCTCCTAAGACTACATTAAGTAGTGAGTGTACAAGAGCATACACTGGAGTTGCTTCGACTTTTTTCATTCTACATATTCTTCAGTTCAAATGTCATCTCCATAGAGATTTCCCTATACATTCCATCTAGAATTATCTAAACTCCTCCTCTGAGTTTGAGAGGACCATCACCTATGTTTCTCTTACTTTTTACATTTGTTCATTATTTGATGTCTTATCTTGAGGCAGCAAGAGTAAGTAGCAAGAGTATGAATTTCAGAATCAGACAGATCTTAGTTTAAATTCTAGTTCTGTTACTTACCATCTGAGAATCCTTGGGCAAATTCTCTGAGTTAATGGGACCTGCACCTGAGAGCTCTTGTAGGGAGGGTAACATAAAATAGCACATGTGGACATTTAACCAATGTTAATTGCTTTTGTTCCATCCCCTTGTTTTTCTCCTAACCATATGACTGGATGTTCCTTGGTGGCAGACACTCTTCTACTATAGTGAAATGCCCTTCTCAGAAAAGAATGAGAATTTATTTGATTTGTTCTTCTGTCTAGGCACACTTTGAGCATTGTTTCCAGAATTAAATACCCTTAAGACAGAGAAACAATCTTTCTACTCCTACCCATCCAAAAGTGAGGGTATCGAGCCTTGTCTTATGCAGTTACCCTTAGAGGAGTGGACAGGTTCTGATTACATATTTTGGTCTTACTCTTTTCTAATACCCCCAAGCATCAAACGAAACAAGCAAACAACCGCTTTAGGTACATAGTGATTATTCCTGGAGAAGTAAAACCAATGAATTTATACAAGGTTCCAATGACTTGTAGAAGATATATGAGTAAATGAAAGAGGGTCATAGATTATACCTGACCTTTGGCCTTCACACTCAACAAAAAGTATGTGGTTTCATACGTGATCCACAGTTAGGAATACTTATCTGAAATATAGTTTTATTTCATAGAATGGTAATTGGTGTCTAAAATTAACATGCACAGAGGTTCAAGTACAATGTAAACACATTAACACACACATGCACACATACACACACACATACCCCTCAGAGTCAAGAACCTGAATCAGCCTGTACTCCTGGGGGAAAACAAGTAATTAAACTGACAGGTAATGAACATTCAGAGATAATTACCGGTAATACTCAGACACACATCTGATGATTAATAACAGTAAATTCCATGCAGGTGATTAATAAAGAGGCAGGCAGTGTAGAGATAACATATAAATGATTAATAACAAAACTCTCCTCAGTCCTTGAAGGAAGGTAGGCCTGAGGACTAAGAAGTTTGTCTCTCCCAATAGCTGTCACTTAGAGGGATTTATGGCACTGAGAAAACCAGGGAGAAGGTGAAAATAGAAACTTGAAATCAGAACTTATTCAGGGAAGTCTTGAGTAAGTCATTTCACTGCTCTGCTTCAATACCCTCATCTGATGATGAGGCAAGAGGATAGCGGAAGCTTTTTCTACCTGTATTGAAAGACTGATTATCACTGACTTCTTTAAGTGTCTGTTTTTAGATAATGAACACAGTAGATGAGAGAATGAAGAAAGATTAGGTCAAAGGACTTAATATTAAAGATTAAGAGTGAGCAAATGTTGAATATTTGCCAACAATTGAAATTGAGAATCTCTGAGATTTAAACGTCAAAGTGCTGATTCATGCACCAGAAAGCATGTGTTGAATAATTGTCTACTAACTACATTTATCTAAATTTATCAGATTGAACATGGCTCCATCTTCTTAAATGGGATAGCTTCCAAAGCTTGCTTTTCTAAACTTCAGCAAACACGTTTCTGCCAAAAAAATAATCCTTCTAAAATGAAATGAAGACCAGTAAGAAATCTGACTCTATTGTCCAGCATATTATATGTAGAATTCTCAAAAGTTTTTCTCAGATTTTCCATGGTTCCTTTGATTGGTACATCTTTGAACCTGGTGCACAAAATAACAAAGGAGAAGAAACATTTCTCTGGGAGGAATGGCTCAAAAAGAGTGATTCTAAATAATTGAGTAAAAGGGACATCCTTGGCAAAGCCACTTATCTAGTCCTGATAAGGAAAATGAAAACATTAACGTGATTTTTCCTAAAGATAAGTAGTTGGGGGTGGGAGGGGACTCTATTAAATCTAGTCCAATACTGGACACTGGATTTAGCATAAAAAGATCTGGGTCATTTGTGTCTAGTCTAATCTGTCACTAACTATGAACTTGAAAAAGTGACATAAACTCTCTCTCTCTCACACTATCTCAGGGTATTCTTCAAGGGCTATCAGTGCAGACTTTCCAGAATTCTAGGACTCTCTTCTAATTAGACACATTCATGAAGAAACAAACGTAGCTTTAATCCCAAACCTATGATAGGGAGTTGGCAGGGTTTTCTCTTCCCAAACAAATTCTCCATTAAAATTCCAAATAGGAAGAAAAGCAACATGATGGAAAGACCCCCTACCATCTCAGGATATATCTTCCCTTGATGCTATTAGGTCCTTGGCCTTTAATGCTTGGTTTTTTAAAGGAAGGTGTTCTATTTTCTTGCTATATAGGGACCTCTCAGGGGAAAAGACATTTGGTTAAATATTTTGGGACACTGGCTTCTTAATTTGATTATTTCTAGGATTTGCATACATTTCTAAGATGTCGCCCTGCTTGAATAAGTTAATTAAAAGATTACCTGTTAAGTAGCTGCACATAGAACACTCTTCCCAGACTGGAGCATTCTTGGCCATATATATATTTTGCCAACATTGTCTAAGAGCCAAATTCTTTCCCCAAGTTTGTCCCTTTAAGTAAAAGCTATTTCATACTTGACAGTTAAAACTGGGTTGAAGACAAATCTTTCTTGCACACTTCTTATTAAATCCTCAAAACCTCTTTGTAAATCACTTTAATGCTGTAGGCAAAATTATATTACTAAAAATGTCCAGCATTAACCAGAATTTATTACTTTTTTTTTTCTGGGTCATGAGACCTGTATGCAACCTAGAAAAAGTTTTCATTAGGATGTAAGCATTCTGAGTTATATTGCAGAACCTGTTGTTGAGTTAAAGTAAGAAAAAGAGTATATACAAAACAGAAATGCCTCACAATTGTGATATCATTATCATTTTTATCATCATAGCAAACTCTCACAGTACTATTATCTTTCAGACACTGTTTTGAATACTTTATACATATTAACATCATGAAGTGAAATAAATATGCATTCACAGCTTGAATTATAAAAACTCATCTTGTAAACATTCTAATGAAAATGTTCTCTTTTGACCACTCAAATACATATCCATCCTGGAAAAAGATGTCCTGGAATAAGAGTACCACCCAGTGGTAATGTGTTTGTCCATTAAGTTAAGTATTTCTTTCCTGTTAAGATTTTTCTTACCCTCTCCAGTAGGGATAGTCATATTGCCTTTCACTAAGTAAGAGTTTAGTTGTTTCAACCTCAGGATGACCTGTCTGTAGTAGCTTCTAATATTGCATCATGACTTTGCTTCTCTCCCAACTTCTGTCAGTATTCACTGAGGACAAATTATTATTCTCCACTCTGGCTACTTGATGTTTGGCCATGTAACTTTCTTGTATGAAATATGTGTGAATGTACAATAGGGCAAACAGAGGCTTTGTATTGTCTTGTGTTCTATTCTCTGACTTGGTCTCTTGCACTCCAGCCTGCACCATAAGGAAATCATACCCTCGAGGTACTGTTCCCTGAACATGAGTCCTGGAATAAAAGACAAATGGAGCCAACCTGAACCAACTCATAGCTTGAACCAGAGCTTCCTGATTGACTTGCAGACCTGTGGGAGAGAAATAAATATTTGCTGTAAACCTTTGATTTGGGGTGTAGTTTGTTATGCAGCATTTTATATATTGGCCACCTAATACATATTCATTGTGTCCATAAGCATGCTAATCAACTCCATTTGCTCCCCCATCTTATGTTCCAAAATCTTGTTCAGTTGCCTTCAGTACATCTGCCCTCTTCCTTCAATTTTTTCCCCCAGGTTCTATTTGTCTGTCTTCAAAGTCTCTTAACAGTGGTCAATAAACATAAGTCAGTTCTTCTGGTAAAGCTTTTTCAAAGGAAGAAAAATTAAAGTATACCTAATTAGAAATGTAAAAGATAGCTGTAAAGCAACTTTATATATAGTGTTATCATTTTCATATTTTCTTTAACTGCTGTTGTTGCAGCATTAGGTCCAAATTATCTGGGCTTGAAACTTGTCTTCAATCCTTACCAGCTCTGAGGTCTTAGACCGGTTTCTTAACCTCTTAGTGTCTGGCCTTTCTCACATGTAAGTGGGAACAACAGTGGTATCTACGGTGCAAAGTTCTTGGCAAGATAAAGTTAGTTCCTAGAGGCAAGATGGTAAAAACAGTCCTGTAAGATGATAAGAGCTCAAAGTTTATTAATATTGTCGTCATCCTCATCCTCATCTATCACATCTCAAAGCCAGTGGGTGGTGTTTGCCTAACCTTATTGTTTACTTAGATGCTTGTGGGTGTGTTTAAAATGAACAGATGCCTCTAATTCTCTTTAATAGAAAGATATAACCATCACCTGTAATTCTAGACAGGCTATTACTAGTTTCACAGTACTTTAATAATTTTGAAATAATATAGCCTTTCAGGAGAACTTCCTAAGGAAAAAACACAGAAGGCCAAGGAAATAGTACTCAAATTTCAATAATAAGAAAACATAAGTCTGAAAGAAGTTAAAGGATTGACACTAACATCTCAAGAGTAGTTGTGTCAGAGCCTGGGTGGGAAGAACTGATTTATAAATAGACTCTTGGGAGAAATAGTTGTTAAAACATGAATATAAAAGTCCTCAATAAGCTGGCTACTATTGCCTATGTTTGTCTAGGAAAGACTAGGTCCTTCTCTCCTCTGAAATATGTGTCCATCTCTAACTGTCAGATACATTGAATCAACTGGAAGTAGGTCTTGGCTATTCAGTCCCCAGGATTTCAACTGTCCCTAATATATTAGTCACTCCTGACCTTTAAACCCCCTACTAGTTGACTTCCCTATATCCTATAGAAGTCCATCCTTATTTCTTAAACTTGGTAATTATCCCCTCTGATTCACCCTGCCAGGAACTTCTCTGTGTGTCTCTCTCCAAGTGTTTACCCTTACCATATCCTTACCAGGATTGCCTCCAGCTTTCTCTGTACCTGGACATTTATTGAACAACTTGTTTGCATTTCTTTGCTTCCGAAAAGATACCTCTAATTTTCCCCAATTCATGCTGACCTATCCTCTTAGTTTGTGAACAATGAGTATTTCTATACAGTAAATGCCCCCTAAAAGGTCTGAGAATGTAGTTATTACAATCAGAGGAAAATTCTCCATATGTCTATGTGTGATGAATGTTCAAAAGAATTAAAATGTAATATTAAGTTCATTGAAGAAAAATGAATCTCCGATGAGTCATGGTGCATTTTAGTATTTTTCATGACTGAAGGTGACTAAGAAAAGCAAAGTAATACTAGCATCAATATCTGATATTTATATAGTATCCGTCATGCCTTCTCAAATATCCCTATGGCAATTACATAAGTAAAGTTGAATAGACGTTAATGTTTAAAAAAAAAAATTTCCACTAGAAAATAGCAATATATGGCCATCTAGAAAATTTTTTAAATAATGAAGAAATAAATAAAAATGAATTAAAAAAAATCTTTTCGACCCACCCTAATTTGGACACATGTAGTGCAACATATGACATGATTTTGCTACTGTTCCTTTTTTTTAGTGTTGCATTTAATTTACTTTCTCTGACACTAAAATTTGAAATATGTAAAAATTGCATGGACAGATAAGATCTCCATTTCACATAGAAAGGAATTTTAACTTACAAAGATAAGTGACTCACTCAAGTTTGCAAGTGGGAATAAGCCAGAAAGAGCAATCTCTTCTGTGTCCTATAAATACCATGTTCTTGTCTTGCTTTTTTTGTATTTTGCCTACAACCTCCCTCCTCCATGTCTGGAGAATTTCCTCTGACTCTTCTGCCTAAGCAATTCTATCCATCCTTAAAGCCCACATTAATTTAGTAAGTAAAATTTACATTTGGAGCCAGATCTGTATGATGTTGGACAAGTTGCCTATGACCTCTGAAACTTACATTCCTCATTTATGAAATGGGAATAATATAATTGACCTAATGAACGGTCATGAGAATTAAATGAGACAATGTATGTACAGTCCATGACTAGTAACTGTTGGAGCCAACAGGATTTAAACAAGGCCTGCTAATTAATTGTTGTATCATGCTGTCTTATAAAGGTTAGAAGCTTCATAAAAGTGGCTCTGTCCTAACTTCTCTGTACTGATGTCTGCACGAAAACTATGTCTGTCATGAAGAAAGTACTGTTCCCAGATACACTGTTCACAGCTCTGTGACCTTGGGCCAGTTCCAACCGCCAAGCTTCGGTTCTCATTTGCAAGATAGGAATACCGATAGTGCCTACTTCACAGGATTGTTACAGAAATTAACTAAAACGATGCATGACTCTGGCACATATGAGAACTCAGTAAAGGATAGATTCTGTTATTGTATCATAACAACAACAATGAAATAATTGGTGATTACATCTAGGACCTTTTGTGCATTCCATGACTTTCTTTGGCCTCTACAATTTTCAATACCAGGCTGGAAAATACCCTGGGCTTATTAGCATTCACCTTGAGGAATGTCAGCAAAGCTCAGTCAAAGGAAAAAAAAATTCTAATGCAGGTATCTCTTCATAATGAAACAAATAAAGGGAAATAAACTCAGGGAGGGGCTTCAGGTTGTCAGGAGAGCTTTTTTGCAGAGCTGGCTGCTCACCATGTGTCTTCATGTTCTGTTGTATCCCAGACTTACACAGCACATCTAGTCCTAGAGGCGTCTGCAGGGGAAAGGAGAGCGTTCTCTTCTTTCAGGATAACGTGACAGACAAACAGATGGGACAAGGGATGTGGAGACAGGTGGGGAGGAGCACACCAGGCTGCGTGAGGAGATTAGGGGACAGACAGACAAAAAGGCAAAGAGAAGACAAGGGGGAGAAGAGGGGAAAGAAAAAAGTAGTGGGGAAAAAAGAGCAAACTGAAAAAAGAAAAAAGAGAAAAACTGTGAGTAAGGAAATAAATCAGAAGAAAGAGAAAGATGGAGAGGAAAGAGAAGAGAAACGGAAATGATCAAAATAAACATGGGAAAATGGTGCACGGAAATGAAAGTGACTAAAAGAAGACCTACGGTAAAAGAAAAATAATGAAAGGTTAATGAATGGAGGGATGAAGAAAAATGAAAATGATGGGAAACAATGTAGCCGTTGAAGTGGGAAAGGAGAAAGTCAGGAAAGAGGAATCGAATGGAGAAAATCAGAAGAAGGAAAATAAGAATATTGAAGGAGAGAGAGACAGATGAAGCAGGAGCTGGAAAGTGAAACGACAGCTGCTGCTGCAGCCTTAAGTAAACCGGGCCGTCCTAGGGAACGCCGGGGCCTTAGGTACAAACCGGGCCGCCCTAGGGAACGCCGGGGCCTTAGGTACAAACCGGGCCGCCCTAGGGAACGCCGGGGCCTTAGGTACAAACCGGGCCGCCCTAGGGAACGCCGGGGCCCGGGAACGCCGGGGCCTTAGGTACAAACCGGGCCGCCCTAGGGAACGCCGGGGCCTTAGGTACAAGCCGGGGCCTTAGGTACAAGCCGGGCCGCCCTAGGGAACGCCGGGGCCTTAGGTACAAGCCGGGCCGTCCTAGGGAACGCCGGGGCCTTAGGTACAAGCCGGGCCGTCCTAGGGAACGCCGGGGCCCGGGAACGCCGGGGCCTGGACGGCTTCCACAGTCCGCGCTGATTTTCTCGCAGTTGTGGAGACTGGAAGTCTAGGTCGAAGGGGTCAGCATCATTGGTTTCTGGCAAGGACTGTCTCCTTGGGTTGTGTATGAGCACCGTTTTGCTATGTTCTTCTCACTTGGTGGAGAGAGAGAGGGAGACAGAGACAAAGACACGCAAGTGAGAGCTCTGATATCTCTTCTCAGAAGGACATTAATCCTGTGGTGACGGCCCCACCCTTGGCGTAATCCTAATTATCTCCCAAGGGCCCCATCTGCACGTATCATGACGTTGGGATTAGGGGTTCAATACATGAATTGAGGTGGGGACACACTTCAGTCCATAGTAACTGCTATTAAGACAAATTGCACACTACCAATAAAGTGGGAAGAACGGTGTTATGTCACTTATGTAACTGGTGCTCCAAATAATGCCCAATATATACATGATAACTTTGCAGCTGATTAAAGAAAGGTGTCCATATATTCTTTTGTGGCTCTAATAGTAAATCAGAAGTTTGTTTTGTTTTGTTTTGTTTTGAATTCTGAATGCTTCTCTACTGATGCTGCAGTGTACCTGTCCTTTTGTTTTGTTTTGTTTTGCAATTTTAAATATCTTAGGTGACTTTGTTTCCCAAGGGTCATTCAATTTAAAGACATTTCAGGATATTCCACAAATTCCTGACCTTCCAGTATCACAATGGTTATTTCTAGGCAGAAATGTGGAGGGGAGAGGAGTACATGGGCCTCTGTTCAAAGATTTGAAACAATGTTTTGACCTGAATCACTTACCAAACCCAAAACAGACAATTGTGTAAGAGGAGGTCTCTGGAAGAGATATGCAGCGATTACAGATAAATGCTGAACAGTCCACAAGAAAGATGTAGCCTAAAACCCCAGGTTGCATGGCTGTATCACCTCACCTTCTAAACTTAATCAAAAGCACCCTATGTAAAGAAGCAGTCTCTTTCCACAGCCCTGAGTGACAATTGCTAAACTTCCCCAAAAAAGGCAGCAAGTTGAGATCTGCCAAATTTTATTTAACAAAAATAAGAACTATCAACTTCATTAAAACAAAATTTGTTCACATTAATGTGATTTCAGTGAGTGACACTGCAAACACTTTGTTGATCATCACGTAAAGGAAATTCCTGAAAACATCTCAGTAGTAGATGATGGAGCTGAATACGCCCCGAACAAGCCATATTACTTACCATTACCCAGTGCTGGGTCCAGAATGTACTTTTGTTAAGAAAAGCATATAAAATATAAAAATGGTATTCCAAAAAAAAAAAAAAAAGAGAGAGAGAAAGAAAAAATAAAACAGAGCAACCTTACTTCCAAGAATTAATCCTATGGTGACCCACAGAGTACAAGGAACAGAGATACAGAAACCCAGGATCTTTAGGAGTAGAGTTAATAGAGGAGTATTTTATTCCATTTGATATCCTTGCTGGACATGCAAGGACAGGAAGAACGCCATTCTCTACTTCAACATTTAGACCCATATACCAATAATAATAATAAAATAGTAATATCAGGTAATAGTTTTGAATACTTATGATACATATGTCAAGTACAGTTCTAAGTCTCTTTTATGTGTTAATGCATTTATTTCTTACAATATGAGATATTATCACTCCCATTTTACAGCTGAGAAAACTGAGGTGCAGAGAGGTTAAGTCACTTGCCCAAGGTTGCACAGCCGGTAAGTCTCAGCAAGGATTTCAGTTAAGGAAATTTGGTGCCACAAGCAACACTCTCACTATAATCTCCTACCTCTTCAGACATGCAAGGGCCAGTCTGGGTCCACTTCTTGTGTACTTTGGTGGGTCAGACAAATGTAACGTGCTTGTAATGAACACTTTGGAAAAGCACACTCCTAGCATGGAGACCCTGCCCCTCACTGGACCCTCATTAAACTAAGAAACCCGTATGTGCAAAGTCTGACAAACATGGGGCGAGTTGTAGTAAATGCTGTGATGGTTGTACCTTTCAAGAAATCAGGGAAAATATGTTGAAACTGAACAGTAGAGAAATACCTTCTGAAAAATCCCAGGCTCCTTATCTGCAGTCCCATTTTCTGGTTTCAAATGTGGTTGGAAGATACTCAATGGAAAATTCCAGAAATAAACAATTTATAAGTTTTACGTGGAGCACTGTTCTGAGTAGCATGATGAAATCTCACACTGTCCTGTTTCATTCCACTTGGAACATGAATCAACCCTTGTCTCGGCTCTCCTCAGACTCTGCATCCAATCTGAATCTGAGAGGGGAGGTCCATGAGTTAGTGGTGGATAAGGAGGGACTTGTCTCCAGGCAGGGCTATTACTTACCTGCCTCGCTACTCAGAGGGTGGTCCACATGCCTGCAACACCAGCCTCGAAATGCAGAACCTCCGCTCTCACTCTGGATCTCTTGAATCAGTCTGCATTTTAATGAAATAACTGATTAAGTTGAATGCACTTTGACCTTGAACAAGCCCTGGATTAGGCTTTACATACACACAGGAGTTGCTTGGAAGGTGAAGATTAAGGAGGAAGGGATACGGCCCTCACGTCACCAGGGCAAAAACTCTGTGTTAGAAGCAGTGTACCAAACAGCACTGGGGATGTCCCTAAGGTCACCATATTTAAGAGGGAAAGGGAAGGATTAGGAGGGAAGGAGCTGGAACAATTACCCTAAAGTGTTGTTTCCAAAAGCAAAAAAATAAATAGAACCCAGAATCGTTTTTAAAAATAAAATTTTACAGAGAATCAAAAGATACTCGTATAACAAGTATAAGCAGAATTGTCCTGCCTCAGACACCTGAGGGTCATCTAGAACTTCAGAACTGCCTCCTCTCTCATCTCGCCCCAGGCCAACTTGAAGTCTCCTCCACAGAGCCCTAGCTTGAAAACCACTAGCCTATCCGTGTTGTTGTAGATGGCAGTATTTTGTCTCTTCTTAAGGCTGAGTGATATTCCATCGTGTATGTGTACCACAGCTTCTTTATCCAGTCATCTATCGAAGGACACTGGTTGTTTCCACGTCTTGGCGACCGTGAACAATGTGACAATGAACATCAGGGTATGACGTATATCTTTGCAGAAAACAGTTGTGGGATTTTTGTGGTTAGATCCCCAGAAGAGGGATTGTCATAAGGTAGTTCTGTTTTAAATTTTGAGGAACTTCACACTGTTTTTCATAGTGGCTGTACCAGCAGTGTAGTGGATACCAGAGGGTAAGCAGGGAGGTGGGGGATGGTGGAGGAAGGGGATCAAATACATGGTGATGGAAGGAGATCTAACTCTGGGTGGTGATCACACAGTGCAACACACTGATGATGTGCTGTAGAATTGTACACCTGAAACCTAAATAATTTTACTAACCAATGTCATTGCAATAAATTTAATTTAAAAAGTAAAATATCCAAAACAGAGAAAAAATAATAAAAAAAGAAAATCCCTAACTTAGATGCACTTGCTTTGGTAGGTCAATTCGGGTATAATGTGTGAGGCAGGGGAAAGTGGCCTGAACTTATGGCCTTGTCCCTAGGTGAACCAAGGGTACTCTGGGTGAATATACCTAGATTAGGCGTTAACAAACCCATGTTCACACCATGTGACTTGCAGGCCACTCCACACAGGGATACAGCAGATCTGAGGGTGGCTCCAGTGCTCAGCTAAGGCATTAAGGCGTTCAGAAACAACTGAGACAGACCTCTCCTGCCCAAGCAGTATATCACCTCAGTGCCTAATGAGGTACTTCTCGAGACCTATTTCACAGACTTAATACACCGGGAAGCAGATGGACCTAAGAAGGAAATGAAACTCACAGTTGCTTGTGCAATCGTTTAAATCAAGGGAGTCGGGCTTAGAACCAAATTATCATTACTGGTCCCTCAAACACATTTTGAGAAGTCAGTGAGAGGAGCAAGCTTATTGCAAGTCATCATCATTTTTGTAAACACAGGTGGAAATAAAGGGATTTCCAGGGGTGAAGGTCTGATTTTCCACTCAGCTTCTAATTAAAAGGAAATCAGAGGCTGCAGTTTGAGGTCAAATGCAAGGTCCCATGGAAGATGAAATACACGCAAATGTCTGGAAATTCAAATGTTGGTTTCAGATGCCCTGTAACCTGCAATAGGCTGTTGAGACTGTCAGTGTGTGAAAATCACACATGCAAAAGGAGATAAATATATCTAATGGGGAAAATGGTAATTTTGAATAGGTAATATTAATGCTAATTTTCATTGTAACCAAGTTTGAATAGTAAGAGCTGATCTGCTATAATTATTAGTTGCATGCACTTAACTTGCATTTACTAAGGTCTTACTATCTGCCAAGCACTTCACATGCATTATGTCACCCTTATTCACTGCTGATTGTCCAGTAGCTAGAACATTTCCTAGTGCATAATTGTGGCTTAATATAGATATATGAGAAAAACTGAATAAATAAATGAAAATTCCCTCACTACCCCCAAAGGATAGTTATTGTTCTTTCACTTCACAGTGAAAGTGACAGAGACTTGGTGAAACAAAGTATCTTTCTCAAGCTCTAACAGATACCACATGCCAGAGTCATCATGGGGCCAGGCCACTTCCCAGGCCACTGCAGGGATATGCACACATGTACGACTGTCATGACAAGCAGGATTTTGAACACTTACATGCCATATACTGCACCTGCAATTTTACACGTTTCATTTCCTTTCATTCTCCTCCCAACACCTTATAAGGTAGGCACCAGTACAGATAGATGCTCCTCAGCTTATGATGGGGGTCACCTTGTAAACCCATCGTAAGTTGAAAATACCATTTAACTCAAAAATGCATTTAACACATAGAACCTACAAAATGCCATAGCTTAGCCTAGCCTACTTTAAACATGCTCAGAATACTCATATTAGCCTACACTTGGGCAAAATCATCTAACGCAAAGCCTATTTTATGACAAACTGTTGGATATCTCATAATTTATTATGCATCTCACTTTTGCACCCTCATAAAGTTGAAACATCATAAGTTGACCCATTGTAAGTCAGGAACTGTCTATAGAAAAAGAAAATAGAGCTTTTCCAGATTAAATGATTTCCCAAGTCCTTATATAAATATGGGATAGAGGCAGAAAAGGCATCTTCCAAAGCCGAGATAGTCATTGTTGCGCTACTCACCATGTCCTCCTCAGCATGCACACAGAAGTCACAGGCACACACAAGCCACCAGTTAGAATGCTGAGATGTGACTGGATACCTTGCTCTGAAATGCCAACCAATGAATAGAGGCCTTAGAAGAGTACATTCAAATGTGTGCAAGAAGTTAGTGAAGAGAAAAGCTACCTACAGGCTTTATTGAATTAGAGTACTCCAGGTTGGTCTTCTTTGATCTGGCCACTAACTAGCAATTATTCAAGCTTTTACAAAGCAGCTTATGAAATTTATCAAATGTATATTTCCCCAGACTCTGAGCCCTTGAAAAGCAGGAACTCTGTCTGCTATTACATTATTCTCTCCCTGATCCCTCACATGATGCCTGCCACATAGAGGTTCTTAATAAAGTTTAGAATTAAATAAATAAGCACAGCAATGACTAGTGGACCTTCATGTTCTTCCTTCTACTTCTAACATTATTGTACGCACATGTGATTCTAATACACTTGAGGATGATAATACTTCCATGTTAAACCTCCCCATCGTTGGTTCTCTCTGTGACATCCTAAAGAAAATACAGGAGGTGCCTCACAGTGTCCAGCCCAGATTAACTTAATAAGCTGGAGGAGCCCAGTATTCCTAAACCTGGGTACCCAAAGTGGTAGATGTGCTGCCCGTAAGTCAAGGTCATGCCATAAATCCAGCAGAAATCTGATGAGATTTGACTGGTGCCAGCCATTGCCAAGGCCCCTCAGGGAGGGAAAAATGTGGCCTTCTGGAAGTAATAGCTGAGTAATATTCTTGCCTGTACTCTCTTAAACATCAGACAACATTGGGTAAGGCCTCTTGGGATAGTATCGATTTCTCACTTTCATATAGCACTTGACAACCTACCCAGCACTTGGCTTCCACGGTCCCATTTGATCCTCAGTAAGCTGAGCAGATGTGCACGAGTGGGGAAAACAAGTTCGAAAAGGTTATCTGATTTTCTCAAGTGTACAAAAGGACAGGAAAGGGCTGTAATGCAAGTCTTATGATACCTTTAGTGGAATCTTCTGGTCCTTTGTATTAAATTCATTGGAGTGATATAAGTTCATGAAATTATATAGGCTTTGAGTGTACAATCTCATGGTGCATCATTTATATATTGCATTGTGTGTTCAGGACCTGAAGTCAAATCTCCTTTGGTCCCCACGTATTTGACCCCCTTTACCTGTTTCTACCCTCCCCGCTTACCTCCTGATAACCACTAAACTGTTGTCTATGAGTTTTTTATTGTTTGTCTGTCTTGTTCATTTCTTTCTTTCAGTTTTACATCATGCATATGAGTGAAATCGTATGGTTCTCAACTTTTTCTGTCTGACTTACTTTGCTTAGCATGGTAATCTCTAGATTCATCCATGTTGTTGCAAATGGCAGGATTTCATCTTTTCTTATGGCCCAGTAATATTGTATATATGTACCACATCTTCTTTATGCAACCATCCATGGAAGGCCTCTGTGAATAATGCTGCAGTGAACAGAGGGGTACATATATCTTTACAGATGAATGCGAGGCAGGTTCCCCTGGCCTCCTGACATTCTGGGAGGCAGCCTGGTCTAGTAAAGCCAGCACTATTCAGATGTCAGGGAGAAAGGTTTAGCTGCCTCTCTGCCTGTTCCACTAGTATGAACTCAAGTAAATAATTTAGGAGCATCAGTTTCCTCAGCCATGATATGGGATGGTACCCTCTTCTTCCCAAGATAGGTTGAGGGCTAATTTGATGGAGCATGAAATGTACCTGCACATGTTAAGCATCCTGGCTGTCTATATCTGTGTCTATATCTATATTTGGGTGTAGGTTTATTCATCAGTTCTCTTTGCCTTCCTCCTGAAGACTGTGTTTGTTGTGCAGAGTGATCTTTCCAGTAAGAGGAAGATCCTGATAAACTGTGAGAACAGTGAACAGGACCAAATGGTAGATTCTCTGCTAACTGGCTAGAGACTACCTGCACTAGGTTTTTTACAGAGGGGTGAGCAGAGGCAGAGCATCTTCCCTTCCAGCTGATGAGCCTCCCTTTGGTTATAGACAATGGACTTCACATTAGCATGGAAGGCAGTGTGGATGGCTCACTTCAAAGATACTCCATGGAAGGTGTGCTACAATCCACTGGAGACTCATTCCCTGCAGAGATGCACACCTTGGCCCTCACCCACATCCCGAGACTGATAGCAAAGGAGGTTAAGTCTGGGGGGGGAAAATGAAATGATATTAAGAAAAAACACATGTGACATACTGGAGTTTCCAAAATATGTTTTTCAAACACATGTCATTCCATGTACCTCTCCCAACAACACACTGAGGCAGGCATTGCTACCCTGTCCAAGTTAGAGATGCAATTGAAAAGTCATTTGGTAGAAATCAGGAAATCAGCAGGTGATAGAGTGAGAGCCTAGACCTGACCCTTAGACCCCCCTCACTAATCTTTTATTTTTTCTATTACATGCCAGTGTGCTGTCCTCCAGAGTTATGAGCTGAGCCATAACTCTGAAAATGGAGCAATAGTTTTAAAATTCCATTATTGTTGTCTGAATAACAGCTTACTGATGGAAGAGCACCTTCAAGGTCAGGTCTAAAGGAGAAGGGCATGACCCGGGTTCCAACATCTAAGTCACATGGTCACATGCCCTCACCCATAAACATTGATATAGCGTATTACTGTGGGTATTCCTCTGTCATCCTCAAACTCAAGGCTTCTATGAAAGGATCCATTCCCAGTTCTTTCTCTTTGGTTCACCATGATGTCTGTCAGCCTAGAAAGAAAGAACTGTGCAAAAGGTTTTAAAACCAAATGCAGCAACCTAACCTACTAGCCATATCCACATAGAATTTGTCATTCTAGTGGATTCTAATATTTAGAAGATTAACATTTTATAGCTTCATTTATACATTGTATTATGAGTGCAATAAAACTTACACTCAGATATAATGTCTAATGAATCCAATGAACAACTCATATTAGGCCATGGATAAGTACAGTTTTCATAAGGTTTGAACAAATTGTATCAAAGGTCTCTCAGTAAGATATAGCCAGAGGTACAAACAATTTGTAGAAACCTTTTTCAGCCACTGTTTTAAGTTCAAACAAGTGACATGTGCATAGAGTTACATGTTGTTGAAAGTCTAAGATGAATTTCAAAAAGATCAATTAAGTGCTCAGCCATATTAAATTCTAATAAGCAATAATTACCTTCCTGCCATCTGTCAACATCAACATGTATAAAATAAAAGCTTTTTTACTTTTCCATGACAACTGGGAGTTTGTACATTTAAAGGATATGAAATAAAAGCCAACCCAGATAAACTCTATAAATAGAAGGAGACAGTTTGCTGGGGACTCTGGGCTTTCTCCATCAGTCTTACGGTGGGGCCTTCCGAGTGACTGTAGCACCCATCCATTGTAATTCAACCCAACCACAAGACTCTCATTTAGACCCCAATGTCCTTGACATATAATTCTATGAAGTGTGGTTTCAATGTTTCCTAACATGTAGCAGATTAAAATCAGAGAATTAGAAGCTGGGTAAAAGGTGATTTCCAGACAATAAGCAAAGGTACACAGAAATCATAAAATGCAGGCATGATAACTTAAGAAGCAAATAAATGGAGCTATTTGGTGAAAGGGCAAAATCTCTGCATGCCCCTATAGAATGCCCCTTGTGAGAGTCAAATGACATAATGACGGGATCGTTAACCATAGTGCCAGGTGTGGTGTAAGCACTCAATGTATAGAAGCTACTAAAAGATGCTAAACAGGAAGACATCATGGCAGTACTGTGGTAGGGTATGGTGTCAGAGCAAGTACTCATATGCCAGCTTCAAACAATCACCCAAAGATGAAATGAAGTCTGCCGATCTCCACGGAAGCTGTCAGAAAATGTATAATCTTCTATTTAGAAAGATTTCTATTAAAAAGTTATTAAAAAGAAAAGTGTTCTCTTAAAAGGACTAAGCTTCAGATTTTGAAAAACATTTAAGTAGAACATCGAACTTTTTTGGAAATACTAGATCAACAAGAAAGGCCCTGTACGTGTCCACCATTGCAGTCTTCTTGATACTTTTGCATTCAACTAGAGGCTCTATTCTCTAATCCCAAACCGCCTGTTTTCCCCTCCAGCAAGTCAGGTAGGCTTTAACCCAGGGCTCTATTTGCACTTGGTTCTTGTCTGCCCTCCATGTTCACCTCATGGCCCCGTCCAACGCATGGACTCAGTTGCGTTTTTATGGCCTAACTTATTCCATAGAGAGCTCCAGGTGGCTCATAGGAAAAACATACAAACCGACAGTGAGAAATAAATAAATACAGAAGCCTGAAGATCAGGGGATCTATTTGAGTGGAAAGTTCTGCTTGCAAGTAGGCCGCATCTAAAAATAGAGGCCAGTCATGGTGGGCATGTCTGGTAGACAGGCGGCCTAACTGTAACCTAAGTGCTAAGAAGCACTATAAGGTAGGATGGGGAGGTGGGGAGCAGCGAGACAGTGGGACATGTGTATGAGGGCTGTCTGGAAAAAATTCCAGCCATAAATGCCTCTATTTTTCATATTACATGTCTGGATACTTTCCGGACAGCCCTCATATGTCTGAAAGGAAGACAAAGACAGCTCAGTCAGCTGATCCAAGAACAAAATCTAATCTTCAGAGGTAATGATGATTTTAGTTACAGTGCTATGGTTGTTTCTCAGATCTGTTGCTGAGCCAACTGGAAAGGTATGAGTGCTACAAGTGACAGGTTCTAGTTCAACTCATTCTCTTAATCGTGCCCAAACAGGCTATACCGCTGTAGGACCTCTCTAAGAGAACATAACATAAATGCAAGAGGGGAGCGGAAAATCCCCTTCTACTCACTGCAAGCTGCCAAGGACCTTTTGCTCGGTGATGGCTCAAGGGCCATGGGATGGTGACACTTGGTAGGTCAATGGCAACCACTTGTAGGAGATTGTAGATCAGCAGGAGGAACTATGGTGCACGGTGGACAGAAGAGCGGAAATACCCTCCAAGGAATGCCATCATGCGTGGAAAAGAGGGCACACAGCAGGGCGTGACAAAGCAGTGATGGCCAGTGGTGCAGTCTTGCTAAGTTAGCATCTTCTGGATGGGACCACAATTCTTAGCCTGGCCCTTCCAGCTACCCCCTCAGGGGAGGCGGGGGTTCAGGCTCACCGCTTTATCTCTTGCCCTCAAAAGACTGTTTCACAATTGCTTTACTGGTTCTCTAAGTTTCTATGATACAGAAAAATAAAGTAGGAACCACAGAGGTCAGAGGAGAGCAGAAAATCAGGACAGTAGGTGAATGAACTGTGCTGGAGGAGAAATTTTCTCTTAAAGCAGAAAAAAAGCAAGGCTGCGCAGGAATGGGGTGGAGAAGGTTTTCGTTTCTCTCTGTGTGTGATTCGTTTTAAGGAAATGGTGCCAGAAAACTCCTAGAATGTAAGAGACGTGGCTGGAAGGAAAAGTGGAGATTTTAATGAGCGTGGATGTGGTCTGTGCATCGCATCGCTCTCATGTTTGGGAATTGCAAGTAAGGAAGATGAAATGTATTTGGGGACCGGGCCATGTTGTCCGCTGTGGTGCTCTAAGACGATCCTGAAGGTCATGGTTTTGTAAGTATTATCCCAGTGATGCCCTGTGGGCCTTCTGTGTGTAATTCTGCTGTCCAGCACAGCAACAGTTCCTAATGGAGCAGAGGGAGCTTCAGAAAATGTGTCCATGAGCATATGTGAGCAATTCCCAGGGACTCAAAAACAAAAACAAATAAAAGCATTTAACAGGAGAGGGGAGAAGAGACAGTTTTGCAGGAGGGAAAAAAACCTCTCAGGTTCTATGTCAGCAGGTGGAGGCAGGAGCTAGTGCAACTTGAATTATTGCTGTTAATAAATTCACAGGCTGGTAAAGTGAGAAAATGTGCATTCTATGTAAATTAGAATAAGAGCACCCCCTCATGCACTTCTAACAAGATTGTTCCCAACCGCCTGAAAGATAAATAGAAATTAGGATGGCAGAAGAGGCTTGCCATGGTCTGGCTGTCACTTCAGCCTCATCTTTCATGACTCCTGCCCTTGCAATCTACATTCTAGTTCAGTGGTTCTCAGCTGTAAGAGATTTTTGCTCCCTAGGGACATTTGGCAATGGGTGGAAACACTTTTCAATTGTCACAACTGGTGGGGGAGGGGGAGTTTTAATAGTGAATAGAGGTCAGAGATATGGCTAAACGAATTGCAATACACAGAACAGTCGCCAGTGGGTTGTCCTTGTAACTAACCCAAATGCCAACAGTGCTGAGGGTGAGAAACACTACTCTAGATGCACAGAAGCTCTGTAATGACTCAAGCTTGATTTGGCCCCTTGTCCCCAACTCTCTGAATCTACTGTTGGCTCTCCTTTCAAAGCATTCCCCAGTCCCCAGCAACTGTCAAACACTTGCTCCTCCCCTTTTCCTCCAAACTCTGCTCATCCTTGGAGAACCTACTTGGCTTTTAGAGAGAGACTCGGGTATTGGCGCCTGGATTTTGTCATTTCATTTTGGGTGTACTTTCATTATAGCAATATTATAATTATTGGTAATTTCTTAATATCTTCCATTCCCCTCTCTACTACACTATAAGCTCACCAAGACAAGTTGGAGCCAGGTCTTTTTATCTTTGTATCTCCAACTCTTGGCATTGTGTGATCTATAAATATTTGTTGAATGGATAAACAAGTAAGTTATATAATCTCTGGGGAGGTTATAATTTGGAAAATTGGACATACTAATATCTGTTCTGCCTTTTTCACATATTTCTTGTCATAATTGAATAAGATAATGGATCCCAAGTTTTTTTTAATGTTTCATAATGATAGTAGCTTCCATTTACCAAGCACCTTCTATGTGCTTGCCACTGGTGAGATGCTTTGCATGTAACACACCTAATTCTCCCAAATTGGTAAGAGGAGTACTATCATTCCCCTCTGAATCAATAAGGACAACTATGCATAAAAAATTCAAATGACTTGTCCAAGATCACAGAGTTAGTAAATAGCAGATTTGAGGCGCAATTCTAATTTTTGGTAGTAGTAAAGGGTATAGACCTTGATATCACATCAAGTACTTAGCAGTTAAAGGATAGGGAGATTCCCAAAGATAGGAAATTTACCCAGAATAGTCAAGAAAAACAATTTTTTTCTATCACCTGACCAACACTGAGACTGTTCTCAGGGAACCTGGAGCTGTAATGCCACAATTACCCCACCTGACTAATCAGAATTGCTGTTTGTTTTTGCATGAAAGATAACTCATTATGGCAAATATGCATTAGAAGGCCATCATATATGCATTTATCCAGTTAAGCCTAATGTATTATTTAAGGCTCGGTGTGTGATACTTATCACTAGCACATGGTCATTTATACGGATTATCAGAGTCTAATTAGGTGCACAGCTTGTGAGCATAGCCTGTTACTTGGAAGATGCAGCCTAAGGTGCACCTCTACATGGGCCGGTATATTAGGGGGTCTGGTAATCTATACCATAAGTACAGTTTGGCTCATCAGCAGCTTTAAAGCAAATGGTAAGACCCTGTTACCTTGGCCCTCTTCAATTGCTTGTAAAAGCCACTACCAGTACCTTGGTAGAATCATGTCCCTCCTTGAGCATCAATGCCCCATCAGCCCACCAACCAAAGTTAGTGCTAATTAATAGTTGCCTTCTCATGATTAAACCAACCCACTTACATGCTGTATGCAGGAGACAAAGGGCCCTCGTGACATTCTCTCGGTAATCGAGCACTGAAAATCTACTGTGCACCAGGCTTTGTACTCAGCTCAGATAACACAAAGCAGACTTCTAGGACACAGATTTTAGCATCCTGCTATCCAGAGGGGGAGCCCTGACTCTGTCACTTATCAGTTAAGTGATCACCAACAAGTCACTTTACTCCTCTAATCCCCAGTTTCCTCATCTCTTTGAGGGGAGAACCTACACCTACTCATAGAGTCATTGATTTTATAAAAGAAGCCACTATTTTTGACACTAGATATAAACTGCTCTCTCACCCATGCAGGAATAGCTTTTGGACCTGCTGTATCTTTCCTCCAGATACTCACTCGTACCCAATATTACTTGATCTTTTTCTTTGTTAAGGATTTCTTATAGACTTTCTTGTAGAGACAGAGTAGAGTGCTAATATTTCTTGTTCCATAGCAATCTACCCTAAACATCTTTATCTGAAACATCTGTTCCCCTGGTTTGTTTTTTCCTGCTTGCTCTGTCCCACCAAGTATGGCTTGTCTGTTCTCTATGATCCTCAGCCGTTTGCTGTCTTCTCAAACTTCCATGCCTTGCATCTCAAAAAGAAATTCCTAAACTTTATGGGGCCCAACTTGGCTAAGGGGTCCTTGAAATACTCTCCCTCCCTAGGCTGAGGTTCTTGCCCATTTGCATTGGGATAGACTGTACTGAATTTGGGAAAAGATGGACTTGATAAACTATCATTGTGTGTGAGCTGTTCCATTGTGAAGAGATCATTTCTCTGTAACTTAATGAGGCAGGAAAGAAATAATGAAATGGCCTTCAAGCAAGGCAGACGTCCTACCACATTTGAATCTTGTAAGATCTTGCAAAACCCTGTCTCTAAACTGCTGGGGTAACAGTGACAATGCCTTGTGGCTGTGGACTGTTTTTGTTGTCATGCTGGAGGGCATTTCACCAGAAACAGTTGTTGAGATAAAATATTTAGCTAAGTGAAAGAGAGCAATACAAGCGACCACTATCTTAGCAGAACAATTTCCTCCCAAAGGAAACGTTGGAATAATTGTACTTGCCACCAATTACTCTGCACCAGAACTGCACAATTATCATTTTACTACATTACTGTCATCGGTGAAGTAGGCCAGCCGTCTAAAAGATGGCCGTGAAATCTCAGCACATTGTCCCACCCACTCTTCCTCCGTTTCTCACTACCCCTCTTCTTCAGCTCAAGGCCACTTCCCCTAATCCCATTAATGCCTGGCAAGTCCCCCAACTTCTGGGCTTTCCCTTATCATTGTCTTAGTCTAGAATGATTTCCCTGCCCACTTCCATCTATACATGCCCAAATCACACCCACCTTTCAAGGCCCAGCTCAAGAACATTTAACTTCAGGTCCATGTTACATCCTAGATACTGGTTAGTTGCTTAACTTGCATCAGCTCACTGAGTTGGCCTGTCAACCCTAAGTGGGTACTACTGTCATCCCCATTTCATGCATGATGCGATTAAGGCACAGAGAGGTTAATGGACCTGCACCATAGCAAATAGCCAATAAAAGGTAGAGCTGGGATGTGAACCCCGGCATGTGACCTCAGAGTCTCCTGCCCTTTGGTACCTCCTTTAATTGTCTCTATGGATCTTGTCCCACCCCTGGAACATCTCTAGCACTTCGCGCTCACTTCTCCTAAGACACCGTTCTTATTGTCCCTTGTACTGAAATTGCGTCCCTTTTCCCTTTCCTTGACTAGGTTAGGTGAGGGCTGAATCCACACCAGCTTTATCTGTTTCCTTTCTTTTAAAAAGCACACCCAATAGGGACTCAATAAATGTAAGAACATGGAGATGATGATGGATTGGAACCAAAGCTCACAAGCTTTCTGTGCAGCGTATTTGCTGATTTTAACATCCAAGAGGTCACTCTTAGACAGTGGAAATCTAGGGAAATATTCTGTGGTTAAACTAAGGATTTCCCCTCTTACTGTTTTCTTTTATGCAATATCTGGGCTAGGAATGTTGGTTTATAAGCAGACAGGTTACATGTGTGTTGGGGACATTAAAAAAAAAAAAAAGAAAGTAGAAGATTTGTTTCCACAGCAGGAAATGAGGGGTGAGAGGAAGAAATTGTAAAGAAGCCAATTTGTTTTGCTCAAACATGAAAAGAAAAATGTATATAGAATTTAACCAAGAAATTATCTCCAAACACCCAGGGAACCCCCTGCCTGCCCAAACAGACAGGCACAACATAGAAACATTTTGTGTTTTTTCTTGGGTTGTTAATTTGGTGCTGGCAGTAGAGAGAAGTATTAGGAGTCTGGAAATGCATGTATGCAAGGTTGGGGGCAGAGGGGCCACCAGTTGGAGGCCGTGTGAGGCTACCAGAGGCTGTGTGTGCACAGGGTTGTGCACAGTATCAATGTACATCCAGTGTGACAGGGGGAGGGGTGCAGGTCTCTCATAACTCCACCAGTTCGTGAGTGGGGCATCTTAGACCTTCCCACCCGTGCTATTAAAAAAATCACTTGGCATGCTTATTAAAACCACAGGTTCCCAGCCTTCATCCCAAGCCTCCTGAGTCAAAACCTCTCCAAGAGGCACCCTGGAATCTTTGAAAACCACAAGTGATCCAGAAGAACTTTAGGACTAACTAAGGCACAGAAACATTCCCTGGTTAGGGGTGTTGAATTCCTATTGTGTGATAGGCTGGGGTGCAGCAATTAGAATGCTCTCGTCCCCAGGGGAAGGTAGTAGAAGGAAACCAGATTAGAATTTAGGAGACTGGTGGGGTCACTTAAACTCTCCTGGCTTTGCCGCTTCACTCTGTGAACTTTCCCTGCAGTTTCACACCTTCTCTGAGGTCCAAGCAGTGCTCTCTGAAGCTGACCCCCTTGGTTTCTGAAAGGTTGTTTGACAATAGCTATCTCATTATGACCACCCAATTACAAAGTCTGAAGCCTTCTCAAAAACAATTCCTGGTACAAAAATACCAGTTTCAAGTTGTAGGAAGGGGCTCTGTGGTAGCAGTGTTCAAATGGCCTCTAATGACTGTATCTGCCAGCATGCATGCCTCTGGGTAACCTGCTTCCATACTGGAAATAGCAAAATGTGGCTTCTGAGGGTGGCTTCTGAGGCTAGTCATAAGGGACATCACAGCCTCCATCTTGCTCTCTTGGATCATTGGATCACTCTCTCTTGGGGAAAGCAGCCACCATATTTTGAGGAATCCCAAGCAGCCCTATGGGGAAATACATAGAGTTAGGAACTGAGGCCTCCTGCCAATAACCATGTGAGATGCCAACTTGAAATCAGGTTGTCCAGCCCCAGCCAAGCCTTCGGGTGACAGCATCCAGGCCAACATCTTGACTGTGCCCTCCTGAGAAGCCCTGAGCCAGAATCACCCTAGTAAACAACTCTTGACATTTTGACCCACAGAAAGTTACTGTTTTGAGCTGGTACATTTAGAGGTAGTTGGCTACGCAGCAATAAACATACAGTCTCTCTCTCTCTGTCTCTGTCTCTGTCTCTCTCACTCACCTATGTCTGGTAATGGCTTAAAGAAGGCCTAGGAATTGATCTACAGGATACGAGCTGGTGTGATAACACTAGCATATATTGAATGCATAGTAAACACTGCACACACACCATTTCTTTTCATCCTTTTAAGAGACAGATACCATTATTTTCATTTTACAGACAAAGAAACTAAGGGTAAGAGAAGTCAATTAATATGCTCATGACCTCTGGTTTAACATGGGTGAAGTCAGAACTTAAAAAATAAATGTGCTTCAACAGGTATTCTCCCTATTTGTTAAGGCTGAGTATTATTTCATTGTGTGCAAATAGCATGTCTTCTTTATCCATTCATCTGTCTGTGGACATTTAGGTTGTTCCTATACCTTGGTTATTGTGAATAATGCTGCAATGAACATGAAAGTACAGATACCTTTTTGAGAACCTGATTTCGATTATTTTGGGTAAATATCCAGGAGTGAGAACTGTTTGATCATATGGTAGTTCAATTTTTAATTATTTGAGGCCTTAAAAAATGAAGGCAGGTTTTCAATAAATGACAAGATGGATGAAACTTGAAGACGTTATACTATGTGAAATAAGCCAATCACAAGACAAATACTGTATGATGCTAGTTACATGTGGAATCTAAAACCGTCAAACTTACAGAAGCAGAGAGTGAATGGATGGCTGCCGAGGGCTGGAGGAAATGGGGGGCTGCTATTCAATGGAGGTAAACTTTCTAGAGATCTGCTGCACCACACTGTATATGTAGTTAACAAAACTGTCCTGTACAGTTAAAAATTTGTTAAGAGCACAGATCTCGTGTTAAAATGTTCTTAAAAGAGAATTCTCTACTCCAGGTCTGCTTACTATTGTTTCAAGGCACTTTGTGTCCATCTCAGCTCATTTCTGATTGAGGGTATCCCGTCTCACTTGGCCTTGGTCTGTACGTCTGTGGGAGGAGAAAGTGTTAGGCTGTGCCTTGATTACGTGAAGATAGTGGGAGGAGTATGGGTTCAAATCTAGGCTGTCTGAGCCTCAGCACAGTGAGAATAATAATAACTACATCACGGGGCAGTTTCACAATGCATATGCCATCATTTTAATAAGCTCTAATAGCTAATACCAAAGTAAATTATTGTTTTATCATCTTTACCTGTGCCGAGCTCATTGAGGTTATTAAAAGAGCCAATTATGCCAGCCCACCTGGGGTCTATGTAAAGGCCCCCAGGGTTAAGGACAGTGGGTACACCCTGCTTTCCCAGAACATGGAAGAAACACTGAATCGCTACTTACTGTCTTCCAGCTATAATTGATTATGGGATGAGAGTTGTTTTGTTGATCTTCCATCACAGTCCTTGAATAAAAGGTTAGTGAATTATAATGATAATGAAAATAAAATACCACATTCTCTCTCGAATCCCACCCACACAGCCTCTCCTACTTGTATCTCCTTGAAAATGGTCTTTAGGAATATCAGCTTGTGAAAAAAAAACAAAAAACATTTCTTATGTTGCATCATCAATCATAAAAAAAAAAAAAAAAGCAAATTAAAATGATTACTTTGGCTCCCCACCCTTGAGACTCCGCCTGTCGTAGATGAGGGGGCAAGCGGAGAGGGATGGGGGAAGAGGGACCAGGAGAGAGAACACCCAGGCCTGGAATTTCCAGGCCAGAAGAACACATTTTTCCTCTCAAATTAAAAACACAAATCAATTTCACTCGAACTCTAAAAGCAGAACTGAATGGGAGATTTGACTGGCAATGTTTAGAAATGAATGATTCTAGAAATTGATTGTGACTTACAATGCGAGAGATTCTGCTTTTCTGAAATAAAAAGGAATAGCTCCAATTTCCACACATGCACAAACACCCCGTCTGTCGGCTTCCCCCACTCGCATCGCCCGGACCTCGCCCTGATTGTCCTCTTCCGTGTCCTGGACAGCAGCCTTCTTGCTCTGGGCTGATCTGGTCTTCGGTCCTCCCCTCCAGCCTTGCCCCGCACCCACCCCAACAGCACACGCACATCAGCACGGATTCTCCCAGCATGCTTCACTTTCTTTTATCGGGGGGTTGGCAGATTGTGACCCTAACCCCTCTCTCTATCCCACCAAGTTTCTCTTTGAAAGTAAGAGGAAAAGGATGGAAACTAAGGGTGATAGAGTTGAGACAGAGGGAGAGAAACATGAGGAGAGACAGGGATAGGTGGCCGTTAAGATGGGGAAAGAGCAAGACACACAGAATTTAGGGGTCCGAGAACAGGGGTGACCGATCTAATCTGAAACTCACTCTTCCCCGTAGATTCCAGTGAAACCACTCCCTAAACCTAGGAATCTTCTAGGAATTCTTTCTGTCTCTCTCTCTCGCTCTCATTCTTGTTCTGGTTTTTCTCTCTCACCAGTTCCCCCCTCCCCTTTCTCTGTTCCGTCCCCCACTCAGACAAAGCTGACCTGGGCCAGGGCCCACGCCAGCATCACCACCTTCAGTACTGTCACCTCTGCTACACACACACACTCTCTCTCACACACTACATGCATTCACATGCACTCACACACACACACACACTACACAGATACACACACACTACACACATTCACTCACACACACACATATATACCACACACACTACACCCTACACACTCTCACACACACACCACACACTATCACACACTACACGCATTCACATGCACTCACACCCACACACACTACACAGACACACACTCACACTGCACACACACACTTATACCACACACACTACACCCTACACACTCTCACACATTACACACATTCACATGCACTCACACACACATACCACACACATACCCCCCACACTACACCAACACACATTCACACTACACACATTCACATGCACTCACACACACACACCACACACATACCCCACACACACACTACACAAACACACACACTACACACATTCAGATGCACTCACACACTCACACACACACACACACACACTACACAGACACACCCACACTGCACATATTCACATACACACTCACACACATATACCACACATACTACATATACACATACATATACTACACACATTCACACACACGCCACACACACACTACACATACCCACACTACACACATTGACACACACACACTACACACACACATGCACATACACACACACATGCATGCACACACACTACCCACACATCACACACACTCACACACATCACACACTACACACACACACCACACACACATTATACACATTCACATGCACTCACACACAACACACACACTACACACATGCACGTACACACACATGCATGCACACAAATATATGTGCACGCATGCACACACATGCACACGAATACATGCACACACACTCCACACATCACACACTCTCACACATTACACACATTCACACGCACTCACACAACACACACTAACACACACGTGTACACACACACATGCACAAAAATACATGCACACACACACACTACCCCCACACACACGCACATGCGCGCACACACATGCATGCACACACTACCCACACACACACACATGCGTGCACACACTACCCACATGAACATGCACACACACGCATGCATGCACATACTACCCCCCACACATGCATGCATACACTACCCCCACACACATGCACATGCACACACACACATGCATGCGCACACACTACCCCCCACGCACATGCACACGCACACACACATGCATGCACACACTACCCACATACGCAAGCATATGCATATGCACACACATGCATGCACACTACCCACACACATGCACATGTGCGCGCGCACATATGCATGCACACACTACCCACACACACACGCACATGCGCACACACACATATGCATGCACACACTACCCACACACACATGCACATGCGCACGCGCACATGCATGCACACGAATACATGCACACACACCACACACGCACTCACACACATCACGCACACACTACACACACAATCTCACATACCACATACAGTCACACAATTTTCATTCACAATCTCACACACACTATCACAGACACAGTCTTACACACAATCACATACACAACCGCAGTCATAGCCGCACACTCAATGTGGTCACACACACAATCACGTGTTCACAATCACATTTACATGCACACACACAGAGTCACACTGCTCCCCTTGAAGATGTTGCACATGAGCAGAGCACTGAGGAGGTGACCCGTAGGGCCAGCCCAGATGGCAGGCTTTGGGGACTCATGCCCTTTCCCTCACTGTATGTTCTCTCAGGGGCTCTGGTGACACATACTTTTGCCATCACCTCTCACCTTCTTCACCTGAGTTGGCAACAAGCCACTGCCCCTCAGCCACCACAGACAGGGTCTCCACAGAGGAGAAACGCACTTGTGGACTGTGGGTGGGAAAAATGGGTGTAACTCAAAGGAACTTCGTCCTTCATAGCCCCCACCTCAGAAATCATCTAACTTATTTCTAGAGATTCCAAACGGACCAGAGAACTGGAATGACAGTACCTGCTACCCCAGCTTGGAAGGCTGCTGACTTCTCTTTAGAGCCCACCCAGGAGCTTGTCCTCGGGTGTGAGACACCTCCCGTCCCTGGCCTTTTTTCGGGTCTGGGACACCTCCCGTCCCTGGCCTTTTTTCGGGTCTGGGACACCTCCCGTCCCTGGCCTTTTTTCGGGTCTGGGACACCTCCCGTCCCTGGCCTTTTTTCGGGTCTGGGACACCTCCCATCCCTGGCCTTCTTTTCCAAACACGCCCTTTGAAAGATCTGCAGAGGCTGCTCAACCGTTTTGTGGCCTTGCACTGCCATCGTGTGGCCAAAGTTGGAACTGCAACCACTTAAACTGCAAAAAACAAGGGGCGCCGGCAGGCCAGGGTTGACATCTAACAGACTAGGCTGTAAGTGGGGCACCTTCTTGTTCCTGTAAGGAGTGCTGGCATAATCTGCAAAAGACATTTCTATGACTTTCACACATCTTTCCACCCGCTAGTTCGTTTCCACGGAATGCCTCACCTCCCCCACTCTCCTCTAAGTACTATACTGTAACATAGATGATGAAGAGATCAGAACTGTTAAAGAATTTGCTTTCCTTGGTTGAGTCGTCGATTCTAATGAAGAGTACAGCCAAGAAATCCAGAGAAGACTGAGACGTGGAAGGGCAGCAATGGAAGAATTAGGAGAGATCATTAGAGCAAAGAGACCCAGGCTAGGTTCACCCACATCCTTGTGTTCCCAATTACTATGTACAGATGTGAGAGTTGGATAGTGAAGGGCTGATAAAAAAAATAAAACAAACAAAAAGAAACCGAATCCTTGGGAATACAGTGTTGGAGGAGAGCACTGTAGGTACCCTGAACCACCAGAGAGATGAACGAGGGTCCTAGAGCAAATTAAACCTGAAACATCGTTGGGGGCAAAAACTGTTGACAAAACTGAAGCTGTCCTACTGCAGGCACTTCAGGAGAAGGCAGGGTTCTTTGGAAAAGACAACGAGGCTGGGAAAAATAGAAGGCAGCAGGCAAAGAGGAAGACCAATACGAGAAGGATTTACTCCATAAAAGAGGCCATCGGCCTGAGTCTACAGAGCTGAACAGGACTGTAAGGACAGGACATTGTGGATGTCACTATTCAGGGAGTTGTCAGGAGTCAGAGCTGACTCAACGACACGTAATACACTTGCTTGACTGTCCAAGCACAATTAACCTCTCCGACTGTCAGGCACCTGTTTTGTTTCTCACCGTGAGTGTAGGACGTACCAAATTCTCAACTGTATAGAAACGAAACGTGCATGTATCTCTCTCCCATACCACGCAGTGAACTGGCAGATGGCAGTGACCGTGTTTTCTTCACACTTTGCAAATAGTAGGAAGTCTTTAAATGCATATTGGAGGAAGAGAAAAGACGGCAAATAAATGACTCTCTATTCCTTAGTTGCTCTTCATTTACTCACCTGTTAACCCACACAGTGCTCAGTTGGTGGAGTGTATAGCTGAGAAGTCCTGGACAGGGAATCGGAACTAGATTTTTGCCAATATGAGCTATGTGTCCTCAGGCACATCGCTTTCCCTCTTTTATTTATTTTTTATTTTTTTAAATTCATTTTTATTGTTAGACTTATTGGGGTGACATCTGTTAGCAAGGATTACATGGGTTTCAGGCATACAATTCTACAGTGCATTGTCAACTTGATGTATAATAAGTTCACCACCTAATGTGACTTCTCTCTCCATCACCTTATATTTAGCTTCCCCCCTCCTCTCCCACCCCCTCCCCTTTCTCCCCTCCCTAACCTACTCGTCCCCAAATAAACATTCAACTATTGATTGTGTCCATGGGTTATTTGTTGTTCATTTCTTTTTTTCTTTGCTTTCAGCGCTTTCCCTCTTTTAGCCTTAATTTCCCAGCTGCGTAGGGAAGATTAACCCAAACTAATCACTAAGGTGCCTTTCAGACAGATGACAGGGTAATTTTCAACAAACCTACGTCATAACTAGCGGAACTCTAAGTGTGCAAAGAGAGACAAGATGAACCCTAGTTTTAATTTCTCCCCATTTATCCCAAAGCACAGGGCTTGGTTAAACAGATTAGGCAATCAAAAAATATCTGGAAGAAACTAACAAAACAAATTGTAGTAAGAAAAGCAAAATGGCCACAGAATAGATGTGCACAACCGACATCACACCACTCCACTCACAATTCAGTTAGATTTTGTATCTCCTGACACAGGCACGCTGCAACAAAATATGTCAACAGATGATGACATTAAATGTAAGCCTTGGTGGGCTTTTCAGACAAAGCTTCTTAGAGGGCAAGTCTCATTACCAGATAAAAAAAATCGGTTCTAGATAAAAGGGGCAGGTGGCATCTGACGACAGCACAGGCAAAGCATTGCAAGGCATACATGCACACATGCTACGAGCAGTGGTGACATTTGTTCCGAACTCTCAGCTGTAATCCAAGTGGTTATCCCCTGAGAAGTCACCTTGCTCCTGTGACCAGATGCCCAAGCAGAATTCTGTGGTTGGTCACATTCTGTGTCATAGGTCATTACATAGAGCCCAGCCCAACCTCTTATTATCACAGATGCACAGAAAGCAGGAAAGCACATGTCATGTTTAGGGAGACCTCTTTCTACACCAAGCAGTGGCTCAGGCACATTATATGTGTTTAATAAGTCACTCAGTACAGTGGCCTCTTGACACTCTTTCTTCCACAAATATTGTCAGAGATTCTAGTGCAAGCCAGGAATGAGGATAGGCAGACAGATACCTGCAACCCAACCACCTGAGGAATTACTGCTCTGGAAGCCCAGAGCCAGGAACTTGGCTATTCCTGGTCCCAAGTGAAATAGTCACCATGAAGCCCTCTGAGTTAGTCAATGAAAGGCTTGAAGCCTTGCTACTAATTACTGGCGTATGCATCTCTTCTGCGTATGTTTTCCTGATGAATAGCGTTGTGATTATTTAATTTGTAATGAACCAGAAGGAACTGATTTTACCATGGCTGATGGCCAGGAACTTAGAATGCTGAGACCAAGAATTTTTCAAAATGCATCTCAAAATAAAAGAGGGTAGCCGGCAGTTTTCCTTTGTTCTTGCCAATATTGTATGCGCTTCTTCTCCTATTGAATCGAAATACATTACCTCATTTCATTGCCCTGCTGCCTTTTGGGTTAAGCCATAGTGCAGAGGTTGTGGTAGGAATCATAGGAGTATGGAGTACACAGGGACCTTGGAGATGGACTGGTCTGGGGATGGCAGACGTATGGCACTGGTGTTGCCATGTGCCCAGCTCCCACCTGTGGCAGACCTTGCAAATCCATCAAGCCATTTGTGTCTCCTCAACATACTGCTCCACATCAAATCCAAGTTGGCACTTAAAATAACAACCTATTTTTAATTTTTTAAAAAGTTGTCATTACAGTCGACATGTAATCTTATATTATTTTCAGGTGTACAGCATAGTAATTAGACATTTATATCACTTGTGAAATGGTCACCCCATAAGTCTAGTGCCCATCTGACACCATACACAGTTATTACAATATTGTTGACGATATTCCTTGTTCTACATTTTACATCCCTGTGACTGTTTTGATAACTGGCAATGTGTACATCTTAATCCCTTTCCCCTTTTTCACCCATCCCTCTAACCCCCCTCCCATCTGGTAACCATCAAAATGTTCTCTGTACCTATGGGTTCGTTTCTGTTTCATTTGTTATCGTTTCGTTTTGTTTTTAGATTCCATATGTAAATGAAACCACATGGGATTTGTCTTTCTCTGTCTGACTTCTTTCACCTAACATAATCCCTTCTAGGTCCACCCATGCTGTTGCAAATGACAAGATTTCATTCTTATTTATGGCTAAATATTCCGTCGTATGTATGTACAACTTCTTCTTTATCCATTTGTTTATCAGTGGACATTTTGGAAGATTGTGACTTCTGAATCTGAGATCGTGGGAGGATGACTCCTCAAGTTGCACTTAGGATCAGAACCAGAACTCGGATTTGCTCATATCCAAAACATTTCTCCCCTCTCTTTCAGTTGCTGGCTTCCTCAGAATAAGCATTATTTCCTTTTTTTAACCTGAAGGGTTTTTTGTAATGATTCGATCGGTACATAGGCTGCACTCCTATTTAGCATCTGCCCATCCACAGTGTGTTCCAGAAGAGAAGTCTGCACTCTGTCTTCAGGGGGTTTCCAGCCTACCAAACGCAACTCTCTCTGCACCTCGATGCTTTCTCTCAAGAGGTTGTCCGGGCTGGAAACGTCTCCTTCACTCCCTGTCCCCGAAGCCCGGCTCACGTGCCGTGTCACCCACAGGGATTCCACAGCCGTGTTTTCCTAACACTTCCTTTACCTCACTGTACTTTAATTCTGCCTCCCGTGTTCTTACATAGCACTTTTGTTGGCATATAAACTAGACTTCAGTTCAGTTAGTTGTGCATTTGCCTATCACTTTCACTGCACTGAGCACAAAACTCTAGCAAACGTGTTTTATTCATGTGCTGAGTAGAGGGTGCCCAGGGTACAGGCTTTCCAGTGAACTTCGGCTGGATTAAATCAAGTTCCCAGAATCATCACCATTATTAAATAGAAAATCACAGAACTTAAAGCTGGAATGTACCTTAGAGATCATGAAGTCCAGGGTGGGAAATACGTTTTATTTGAAAGCCAGCTCCACTTGTGTGGCTGCCTGGAGAAGCAGGTGTAGAACGACTCAGGCAGGAAAGACGGTTGAGTGGGTTTGCGATGCCTGCCAGGAGCGAGGAAGAAGTACAAAGTAACCGTGTCACCTGCCGTCCGCGCTCACCTAGTTAGCTGTAGAGCCTGCGTCGGGTAGCTGACCTGGGATTGGACCGGGAAGCTGAGTCTGAGTGCTCTACCATAAAGCGGCTGTATAGTTTTATTCGGATCTCTTACTCTCTTGGAGCTTTAGAGTCGCCGTTTATGAGAAGAGCATGGTGGTTCTCGGTCTTCTTACCTTGCCACATTCTTGTGAAGGTTGAGACCATGGTCGTGAAAGTATTTCACGAACCAGGAAACAAAATGTGCAAAGGTGTCTCCATGGAACACCGACCTCGGTGATCATCACGAACGTAGAAAGAGAGACTCCAGTCCTTAGAAAGCCCTGCCCAGAGCTGGCAGCACACTGAGAGTCAAGCGTGTTCCTGGTCTGAGGCTGTGAGTTATCGGCCATGCAAGAACTCGTCCCATCTGGCCACCCTATACACATTAACCTGGACACCTGTCAGGAGCAGGCCATCCGGTCCAGAAAATAATTGTCTTGTCCCTGGCCTTCCTCACTGGGAAGTACTTATGTCACCGGTTATTAACCTATGGCATTTGTACCAGATTGCATTTTCTGTATTCTGTCTCTTGCTCTACTTTCCTTTGCTATGTCCTAGTTCATGGTTTCCTTACCTCTGTTTTGAGGTTTTTGCTGTAATCTTCTGACAAGGCTTCCCTTGCCTACTATGATGCCATCAGAGCAATCCTTCTAAATTACAGCACACTTTCCTGTTACTCCTAGTTCAGAAATCCCCAGGAACTCTGCTGCCTTCAGGTAAGGTCCGGAATCCTTGGAATAGCAAAAAAGCCTTTTACAGTGACCTCTGTGTGGTCTTTCAGGCTCACCGCCGCCCATTCCGCGCTCATTTAACATTGTAGAAAAATCCTTCTCGTCACCTTTCTCTTACTGTACTGGTATCTCATGGCTCTAAGTCTTTGTTGGCATTATCCTCTCTGCTGAGAGGTCCATCTTTTCCTATCTAATGGGCAAAATCCCATTTATTATTTAGGATGAAGTAAGAATGTGATCTCTATTAGAATCCGGTTTCATTCCTCTGGACAGGATTAATCACTCCTGCCTCTGTGCTACTCCCATCTCTGTATACGCTCTGCCCAGGCGTTCTCCTCAAGTTTTGACTCCTTACAGGATTCAATGATCAGTAAGTAGATTAGATCGAGTTGTGCACCCTGTTTTCTTGTTTTGGAAAATTCATTCAGCATATTTTGAATCATCCCACTGTAGCGTAATCATCTGTTCAAATGTCTCTCTCTCTCTCTTTCAGTGTGTGTGTGTGTGTGTGTGTGTGTGTGTGT
>PVJL010007688.1:0-75036 GCA_004026885.1 Lyroderma lyra | reverse complement strand
AAAGCAAGCTATCAAGCCAGGAAAAGACATAGAGGGTCCTAGATGCAATATTAGTGAGTGAAAGAAGCCAATCTGAAAGGCCACACACGGTATGACTCCAGCACCATGACACTGTGGAAAAGCAAAACCACAAAGACAGTACACAGATCAATGGCTGTGGGAGGACAGGGTAAGAATGAACAGGAGCAGCACAGGCAACTCTTAGGGCAGTGAAACAGCTCTGTGTGAGACTGTAATGACATAGACACACGACACTATACACCTATCAAAACCCACAGAATGTACACCACCACGAGTGAGCCTGACATCAATAACGGCTTGTCAACTGTAACAGATACCCCACTCTAGGAAAGACACAGGTAGCAGGGGAATCTGGTGGGGTGAGGGTGCTTACTGGGAGCTCCCTGGTTTTCCTATTCAATTTCTGGCAAACCTAAAACTACTCTTAACACAATCCACAGATTTCAAAATGAACAGGGACGGGGGGAAAGCAGAGCTCTGCTCTCACAGCAGTGTCAACAAGAAACCATGAGGGCTGAAAGTACCATTTGGCCACTGCCATGTGACTTGTTCAATAGCTTTGCTTCAAAGGTTAAAAGGAAAATAAGTAACAGTTCTTAATTTAGCTGTCCAGACCAAAGAAAAAAATCCAACCCGAACAGACTGATCACTGTTAAATCAGCGGGTGAGCCTGGGACAAGCCCCCTTAAGGAAAAACCCCTCTGCTCCCCTTCGCCCATCTGACCTGGTCCCATCAGGTCGGGGGCTTGGTCTCAGCCTTCACTGTCACTCTGGAATGCCTGTCCTTCACTCTATGCTATCAGGAGTCACAATACATGGGTTTGCAGGGACAGGATTCTCTGTTTTAATCAGTAAATGGGCCAGGGGTTGTCGTCATGAGGGTATTTCAGAAAAGGCAGACATTAACCTCATGCCACCTTCCCCCATGTCGTTTCTAGTCGAGTTCTGGGAGAGGGGTTCAGGCCCTACTCCTGTGTTTTTATCACTCTTGCAGCACCGCTGCTCCGTTGAACCTGCTCACGCATGGAGTCCATCAGTAACCTTGACGACGGCAGGGTGTAACTCCAGGCAGGGCTGAGCCATGGCTGCAGACTGGCATTCTGAAATAATTCAGGGTCTGTGCTGTGTGTTTTTCAGAAGCTAAGTTGGGGTCGGCTTGGAACAAGTCGTTCAACTCCTTGGAATTGGGAAAAACCAGCTCTGGTGAAAGCAGCACAGGGAGGCCTGGCCCATGATGGAAGGAGCCAAAAAGAGACAGAAGAGGGGGTTCCCTGGTGGTGCAGTGGCTAGGCTTGGTGCTCTCAATGCCGCGGCCTGGATTTGGTTCACAGCCAGGGAGCTACCACCAAATAAATAAAATGAGAAGACCCTCCAAGAGTGGCCCCCTCACCTCCTCCTGCTGCAGGCCTGGCCCCCAGGATCACTCAGAAATAGCCATGGACAAGGCCAGGCCAGTGGGAGCCCCAGCCAAAGGCAGGCCCAGGAGACAATGAAGGTTGGGGAAGCAAACAGTAGGCCAGGCTGAGGCCCAAGGTCAAGCTCACAAATCTGCAATACCATGTGAGGTTAGACCCTTAGAACCGGGAGGCACGTCACACGATGGACAGAAGAGCGCCTGCCCTCAGGAGCTGGAACTGGTGAGGGTGACAAAGCAGCAGAGAGCAGTCAGCTCACTATGGTGTCAGAGCCTGGCCTCACGTACCCTGCATCCCCACCCTGCACTGGTGCTCAGTCTCACACCCTCCCCCAAACAGGACAAGAGCCACTGCTCCTGCCCCACACCCACTGCTATCTGCTTCTAGAACAAATACTGCAGCTGTCCCTGTGCCCCATCCAGACCGACAGCACAGGCCGGGGCCCCATGATCAACGCCTCTGCACCTTCTCCCCAGCCCCAGGGGGCTCACCCCGTCATGCCATTACCTTGCAAGGCACCCCATTGCTCCTTCCTTCCAGGGTGTCCCCCACAAACAAGGGCCCGCCTGGGCCTCACGCTAATACCTGACCAGGACCCGAGTCTCCCCACCCAGAACCCAGCTTGTCCACATCGTGCCCACATAGACCCCAGCTCCCAGTTCAGTGTCAACCTGGACTGGCGTCCTGCTCATCTTCAATCAGGCCTTTGAGCATGCCCCCACTCCAAGCCTGTGCTCTCTGTGTCTGCCTCCACCCCCCACCCCCACATGTGTGCTTTCTGGGTCCCTCTCCACGTGTTCCCCACATCCCCCTTCGCATGTGGACTCTGCGCACTCCCCCATATCTGCTCTCGGCGGTCCCCTCCACATGACTGCTGCCATCGCTCTCCGCGTGTGGTCTGTGCATCCCCCCTCACATCTCCCTCTTCATGTGGCCTCCACATCCCCGAATGTGGTCTTTGCATCCCCCTTCCACATGTGCTCTCCATGTCCCCCTCTGCATGTGGTCCCCATGCTCCCCCTCAGCAAGTGTTGTCTTTGAATGTGGTCTTCACATCCCCGCTCCGTGTGATGTTTCCACATGTGGCCTCAGCAACCAACTCCACATCCCCTTGTGCATGTGGTCTCCGTGTCCCCATCTAAGTGTCCTCTCTGAATGTGGTCTTCACGTCCCCTCTCTGCACCCCCTGCACGTGTGGTCTCCACATGTGGCCTGTGCATCCCCCTCCACGTGTGGTCTTTGCGTGCCCCCTCTGCGCCCCACTGCATGTGTGGTCTCCGCGTGGGGCCTATGCATCCCCCACTCCATGTGAGCTCGCACTGTCCTCCAGCGCTGTCCCGTCTCCTGGCATCTCGAGCACAGAGGCCGCAGTCAGGGCCGGGCCAATGCCCCTGCTCTCAAACTGCTCACAGTTAAACTTAGGAGGCTTGGGAGTCGATGGAGATTACAAGACAGCAACCTGTGGAGAAGTACTCAGCCAGATGAGCACCCACCATAGTGGGGGGTCCTGCCCCAGTTTTAGGGACCCGGGGAACTCCCATAAATGATGAGCAAGCTCCATTCTTCAGGTGACGAATACCTTTGCTGTAGGCTCAGTAACTGTGGGGTGGGATGCCTCTGTGGAACTATGACACAGGGGAGCCCCAAGTTGCCATGGAGACTCTCACCTGAGCTTCCTTTCCACATAGCCACACCTGGGCCAAGTTCAGCGAGTCCCATTGGCATAGGGCTCTCACCCAGGGCGATTGTGCCTCCACACACAGGGGATACTGGGCAATTTCTGGAGACATTTTTGGTTGTCACAACTGGGGTAGGAGAATGCTACTGGCATTGGTGGGTGGGGGCCAGAGGTGCTATAATGTTCTACGGTGCAAGGGACAGCCCCCATCATAAAGAACTGTCCAGTCCCATAATGAACTATTAAACATGAGAAAAGAAATTCTGCCATTTGTGAGAACACGGATGGACCCTGAGGGTATTATGTCAAGTGAAGGAAATCAGATACAGGAAGAGAAATGCTGTGAGATCTGAAAATACAGAACTTAAACAGAGAACAGACTGGTGGTTGGTTGCCAGAGGTGGGGTCGGGGTGGGGGCCCGGTGAAGGTGGTTAGAAGGTACAAACTTCCCATGATAAGACAAACGAGTCCTGGGGACGTCACGTGCACGTGGTGACTATCGTTAACAATGCTGTACTGTATATTCAAAAGCTAAGGGAACAGACCTTAAAAGTTCTTATCCCACACACAAAAATTTTAACTATGTAAACCATGTGAAGTGATAACTAAACTTAATGTGGTGATCATTTCACAATATGAGGGCTGTCTGGAAAAAAATCTAGCCATAAATGCCTATATTTTTCACAGTACATGGCTGGATACTTTCCGGACACCCCTCATATACACACATCAAGTCATTACGTGTACACCTGAAACTAACACAATGCTGGAAGTCAACTGCATCTCAATTTAAAACTGAGAAAAAGAAAAGTGATAGGATTAAATAAAAAGTGAGTGCTCATTTGGAATTGTTAAAAAAAAAAAATAAATAAGAAGATAAAACTGCCCGGCCCCAAATGTCAGCTGCGGTGAGTCCAAGAACCCCAGACCATCGCATCCCACACGTGATCTGGAGAATGTGGCCCCAGCACGGGGAGCAAGACCCGTGCGTGTCTCCCAAGGTGGCATGCAGCAGTCCCATGCATGCTGTCATTCACTCGTTCATTCACCCGCTTTGTCAACAGATACGTACCGAGCCCCTACCACGTGCCTGCCCGTGCACAGAGCTTCCATGGGAACACACAGGCTCATCCAGAACTCACAGAGGGGTGTGAAAGCCCTTTTAAAAACCCAGCACGTGTGACAGCCACACACAGTCACCTGTCCTGGCTGAGCCCACGCTCAGGCGCGTCTTGCCGGCCATTCCCTACCTCCGGTCTCCAGGTCGTGGAAATTCGGGTCCAGGCCTCGCTCCAGCATCTTCACAATCTTCTCCACCGAGCAGTGCTGAATGTAGTCCATGCACTTTTTCAGATTGGTCTACAGAGAAAGCAAAGAAACAAAAAAAGAAATGTCTTCACAGGTCATGGGACGGTCCCTCACAGGGTGCACTCTGGCCTCCTCTACAGAAAGGTAACTTCCCTTGATGGGGGCCCACTGCTGACCCCTGGGCATGCCAAGCAGTGGCTTTCTGTCTCTGGAACCCCAGGTCAAGCACGAAGCCTGGCATGTGGCAAACATAGCCTATCTGGGACAAATGTTTTACAAAGGCTTGCTGTTCACTGTCCTTGCAAGCGCCATGAGACATTCCTTCCCTTTTGAAAGGACAAGCCACCTGGACAGCGTGAAAAGCTAGAGCTTCCAGGGTCCACCCTAGACCTGCCTCCATCGCTGGTGAGTAAGGCCCATGGACCCACATTTGTGTTTTCTAATCTCTGAGGTAGCAGCCACAGGGCAGCTGCTGACTCAGGCTAACCCTAAAGACAGAAACAGAGACACCTGGTCACCAAGTGATTCGACGTGAAGGGAGACATTCACGTCTCATGAGAGCAAAACAATCAGTGGTTCAACCTTGATCAAGAGAGACATGTCCCCAGCTTTGCTCAGCCTCATCTATAACATAATGATTTCCTGTCCATCAAGCAGCCAGCCAGGCTATTTGATCATAACCGCAGTAACTGCTACACCTCCATCTGGTGTGATTCTCCATCCCCACCCCTCACGTCTCCCAAAGTACTCTGGAGGGGAGAATGGTGGCCTCCAACCCTCGAAGCCCATCGGTCAGCTGACACAAGCTGGATCTCCACCCAAATGTTTTCTGTACGCTCTGGGGCCAGAAAATAATAGATGCCCCAAGACACAAGATACACTGGTTTTACTTAACACCTTCATTGCTATTTACTAACATTTTTTTAAATGCACAAATACATTTTTATCTACACATCAGAGGGTAATCAAAAAGTCCACAAGTGCCCAGACCATGGGGTCTGAACGCCACTGTATAGGGGGTTCCAGGGCTGGGCAGGGACACTCCGAGCAGAAACTGAGCATCTTCTTCTTCCAGAAAGTCGTCAGCATTCAAGGACGGTGGGGATACGCTAGAGGGCAGAGAACCAGGCAGAAAGGCTGCCACCAGCCACATGGGGACAAGTTGAGCATGGAAATCAGTCATGATAGTGGCACATTATAATAAAAATCCACGCATCTGCCCTGACACAAATGGGGCGACAAAACAAATCAAGAGGCCTCTGTTAGCTGAGAAGGCCCTCTGTGAGCTCATGGTACATGCGCACTCACCTAAACAGCATCAAGGCCGGCTCAGGGTGGCCCAGTCCACTTCCTCCCAGTCTCCCAGCACAACGGACACGTGGCAGGTGCCTGTTGGCACCTCCTGGGAAGAAGAACCCTCTGCCCACGAGCTCCCCAGATCTTAGAAGATAACGTCACATAAAGCACCAGCGGTCCCGGGGACGGCCACACCCATGTACCTTGCTGTGTAGCTTGGCCAGCTGCTTCTCGTCCAGATTGGGTTGTTTATACACCCGCTTCTTGTATCGGAACTGGCACAAAAACAGGAAAAAAGAACAGGTGAGTGTTTCACATGGCTATTCAGGAAAACCAGCCTTGTCCTTGGCTAGCTCACCACAGGCAATGCTGCACCCCAAACCCTTCCAGGTTCAATACATGGCTTGTATACAAACTGCAGAGCCTATGACACCCCAAGAATGACTTCTGCTGAGTCTGCAGCCAGTGGGCTATAAAGCTATGAAAAGGAAGGAGAGTGGTCCACGGGGCAGGCCCTCTGGTCCAGGCACAGGCCACCGGCTGCATTATCAACAATCACGTTCCGGGGTGGGATCTGCCTGCTGTTAACCAACATCGGCAGTAAGGGAGGGTGTCCCTGCACATCGATGTCTCCTCTACATCACCAACCTTCATTAAAGCTGCATAGGAGCTGCTGGTGAGGCCACCTCCTACCCACACCTGCAGCCCCCGTGGCACTTTGGAGCCACCAAATCGTTCCCTCAATCAGCCGCCAGTGAACCAGGAATTACATCCCGGGAACCGAGGAGCCCTTTTTGCCCAAGAAGAAAGCACTGGAGTCATAGTCAGCACCCTAAATTCTCCAGGCACCCTGGCCCCTTTTGTAATCAAATGTGCTGGGGATGCTGCAGAAGGTTTCGAAAAGACGCTGACAGTTTGGGAGTCACTAAGATTCTGAGTTGAGACCTTTGATCCAATCCCAGCCCGTCCTATCAGTGGAGTACCCTGGGCTGGAATCTTTCCCCACCTCAGACTGTTTCCTTACCTGTCACATGGCAATAAAGACCCAAGACTCCCAGGTGGCCCGAGGAATAAATGTCAGCTTCCAGGCACAGACCTGGTGCTGGACAAGTGCTGTTTTCTCCCTCCCTCCCCTACCTCCCTGGTCCCATCACCCTCCAAGGAGCTTAAACAAGCACAGGATGAGTGACAACGTCCCTGTGCAAAGTGAAAGTGCCAGGCAGCCCATGACCTAACCCTGAAACTGAAAGTCTAATCCCATATAAAGTTTCCAAAGGGTCAACCTTACTCTCCTCTCTCCTCCACTCCAAACCAAAGTCATTTAACACACACACACAAATGCCTTTGTCATACAGACCAAAACTTGATTTAAGTGCCCAAATAACCCAGGTGTGACAGAGTGACACTGCACAGCAGCCCGCACAGAAACTATGAGATCGATAACAAAGGCCCATTAGGAAGCCCGTGGTATTGGTTATGCAGCAGCAGCAACTTATGCAACCACTGTTGCCTACGAGTCCCCAGCCAACCCTGCATTTTGGGCTTCACAGGCCAGCGTTCTCTAGGAGCACCCTGGTCCTCATCCACTCCGGGGCAGGTAGGAGGAAGCTGGTGTCAGTCAGATCCTGCGAGGATGGAACATCCTCCATGAGATGAGAAGGCTGCCAGCCCAGGCCAGGCCACGGGGCATAAAACAGCGCGCACGCAGGTTTGCCAACATACCCAAGCATCCCAAACCCCGTCTCCAGAAGGGACTTCCAAGTTCCCATTTCCGTGCTCTCAGGTCACCCTGGAGGCTCCCGGTGACACAGGCAGCTCCCGGAAGAACTGAGAGAGGATGCCACGTCTCTGACACCCAGGCCAGTCTACAGTCATTGCTGCCACAGCCCCGGGGCATCTCAATGAGGTTCAGAAGCACAAGGTGAGCCATCACCCAGGACTCCTTATATCCTGCCGTGGCGCTGCTTCATGATAAATTAGTAATCACTCTCAGACACATTTGGCAAGTGGAAGAAAAATGGCATTTTTATAATGTATTGAATAAACATCTTCTGCTTGATTATCTGCCATACATCGCAGGCTTCGACACCATGGAAGTTTATGGACGTGCGCACCGCAAGCAACGTGTGAGTGATGGCTTCATATATCATGCTGTGCAACATTACGTCATGTCCGTTTTCTGCTTCCATAGCCCAGAGGCTTATGGAATCAGTTGCTTCACACTCAAAAAAGTTTCGTGACCGGCAGGCCGCAGGGTCTCCACACTGCAGGTGTCTAGCCATGAACTGACCTGGCCAGAGGGGTCTAGGCACCATGTAGGACCTCAGCGGGACCTAATTCTAGAGTCAAAGAGACTGCACATCAGCATGTCCCGCACTCTGGGGCTGCTAGGAAACTCTCCCACTGCTTATCTTCAGCCATCAGCCTCTGGTCACGACTGCAGAAACCACCGAGATTGACCTCCGTAGATGTACCAGAGATCGTGATCACAAACCTAAACCTGAAAAGTCTAAAGGGTTCAAATCGATGGGTCTTTTCTCCAGTTGTAAATAAGTACGCTGGGGCCAGCAGCCTCTCCTGGCAGGAGCTCAGCCCAGAGGAGAGCGTCTGTTTGCAGAGTCGTGAACACGTACAGCCCGTGACTGTGGAGACACAGGATCGGAAACATAAGCCCCTTTCTTGCTCTTCTCTCAGTGTTTCCTAGCAGCCAACCGCATTTTACTCAGACCGTTGTCCCAGGCAACGAGGGCAGATCCACGTCTGCCCCACTTGTCCATCCTCCAGGCCATCTCCTGGCACGAGGTGGCCCAGGGGACAAATGATAAGTTGGAACAACTCCTTCATGGCAGCAAGAGCCAGGGACAGCGGCAGCCACAGCACCAGGTCAGGGCACTTGCTGATCGCTAAGGGCATATTGGTACCAGAAGGTACCAGAAGGTGGTACCAACGTTCCCACAACTGCACTGCCAGGAATCTGAGGTTCCAAGAGGCTGGGTGGTGGAATCAAGGTTGCACAGCTACCAGAAGTGGACCAAATCTGTCAAAGACCAAGTCTGTGTGCCCACGTGGGGTAATGCACAACTGGGGAAGGATGCTTGCACACAAATCTCCCACCCCTGGCTGGTCTGCCATGAGAGGCTGGACAGGACATCAGAGGGAGGACACGCGTGCGCACGGCTCTAAAAGCCCCGCCCAGTCCCGCCCAGGATCTACCTGTTTTCCCACACCTTCCCTGTTCACATCTCAGGGAGGTGGGGGCAGGTGTAAGGGGCCTTCAGGTCAGGGCCATGCTGCTCCCTCTACAAGGCTCCCAGACCAAGAGTCGGTTCCTGGTCCCCTGCTTTTCCTTGTAGGTATAGAAATTACCGGTCCCGAAATGAGTATTTACTGTTCTTAGCCTGTCAACTTCCCACTGCAGTGTAAGCTCCTTCAGCCAGAACCTTCGCTGTCTTGTGCAGGCCAGACATGCTGACAAAGTGCCTGGAGCTTAGAAGGCCCTTAACCAGTGACTTTCCAATGGAAGTTCATTTTACAGATGAGCAAACTGAGGTCAGAGCAGCTATACCACACAATACTCAAGTGGCACCTGTCTTTTCTCCCCTGAAATTCTCTCCCTGGTCCCACACGTTCCACTGAACCGGGTATCCCAGTAATCTCAACAGCAAGGTCATCATCAGACCCAAAAGGAGCAGGTGAAGCATGGCCTTGGCTCTGAATTCATGTCCACGACACCGAGACTGCAGAGTCATCTCCAGGCACCAAGAATATTATAGAAGCCACTTCAATGGCACATCATTGCACACTAGCTACAAGCTGCACTTATGGCCTGTTTGACCAAGCTGAATTGAATGCGATCACTTAATAATACTAGTGACACATAGTGCAAGAGAAATGACTACATTGCTGGCCACCTGTGTAACTATCTTAACACATCCATGTACACTTGGGGGACAGTACACCTGGGGGCAGAAGGCAGGGCCTGGGGTCATACTTTACATTGACATGGGTAGCGCTGCCCAACTTATGTATCTACCACATCACCACGGAGGCCCAAGAGCACATAACTGGCTCCAGTAGCTCAGAGAGCCCACTGGTCACTCCAGAAGCAAGAACCAGGATGGGTGTCATGCTTCTGATAACAGCAGGATGGCCACTGGCCACCCCGTGCCTGAGGGCAGAAGCAAGCCCTATTCTGCATCTCCAGGACGCACAGGTCCTCGTGACACAAGCCCAAGGTGGGACTCATGGTTTGCTCACAGCAAGATGTCCCTCCAACACACGCCACAAAAACAACGAATGAAAGATACACACTAGCCAGCCTCTCGCAGCAAACTCAGGTGCAACCTCAGGACCCCCACTAACTTTTTAATGTGGAGGGACTTCTCAATAAAATCAAATTTGGGCTGCACTGCAGGCCCCCCTCCAGCCGCGCCCAGTACCTCCAGGGAGGGGACGCCCTTGCCCATGGGCTGTGGGTACTCGCGCAGGAGCCGCTCCTCGTCCAGGAACTTGCCATCGCGCCCATTGCTGGCCGGCTGGAAGAGCCCGTAGTTCAGGACATCCTTCAGGCTCTGGTTCAATGAGCACAGGATCCGCTGCTTTGCCACCCACACTGTGGCGTCCGGGTTAAACCGAATGCACTTCTGCATGAAAGGACAGAGACACCTGGTTAGGGACCCCAATGCCCCAGAGCACTCCACTTGGGCACGTGGCTGGACGTGGCAAAGGCATTTCCCTCCTGGACCCCATGGCTCCTCAGGATGGAAAATAAGACCATGTTGCCGCTTAGCAGGAGCCCTTCGGTAAACAGAAAAGGGGAAAATCTGACTCTGGTTCCTGTGGCCTGGACTCTCACCACTGACTCAATCTCGGGTCACCAATGACCACCCGTGGCCCTGGGCACGTCCCTCACTTGCACGGAGCACTTCCAACTCCAGCACTTGTTAAAACACAGACTGTAACCCCTCCCCCATCCAGGAGCAGGTCAGACTCAGGAGATGGGTGGGGCCTAGGACCATACTTCTCACAAGCTGCAAGGCGATGCTGTCTGTGCTGCTGGTCTGGGGAACACACTTTGAGAACCACGGCTCAGGGAAATTACAGGGTGACTTAATTTTTACACCAACTATGCTTTGATATTTCACACACAGGTGGACGCCTTGTCTGGTCACCTCAGTGGAGATAAAGTTCACAGCACAAGCGTCTGTGTGTCCCCCCACAGAATCCAAACACAACAGTGGTAACCACCCTGACACCCCCACCACTCCCAAACCATATGGGAAGGCAAGTGTGGGGGGAAAATCGTATCACTGGCCACAAGGGCTGAATTTTTTAATAGGTAAATAGCGTTGATGGTGCCTAACAACCAACCATGGACATCTTCCAAAAACCTAACAGTGCCACTAAGAACTGGAATAATGCACCCTGGTGACATTCCCAGGTCCCCTCTGTGAGACTCCCCAATAAGCCAGGAAAACAAACACCAGGCCAAACCTGCTGCCAACCACACCGCTAATTCCAGGTGAATGAAGATCATGCTACTAACCAGTGGGGGTCAAGGATTTGCTTCATGTCTGTAGAAGCTTTTGAAAGTAAACATGGTGGGACTGGCGAGGAGCTGGGGCCAATTTCCTACAAGGGGCATCTGCGTGCCCAGGGGGCAAAGACCCCACAGCCCCACTGCCACTGCCTCCCTCCAAGCTCAGGCAGGTTCCTCGCTGGGGGGCGTAAAATGATCCTGCCACTCATAACAACGCGGTCGGTTCAGCAGGTGGCCAGGCCACGAGTCCTGCCACCCGGGAAACCTGACTCCAAGCGCCTGAATGCCTGTTGTCCCTCTCCAATGTCAAAGGCCGAATTCCAGGGTAACAGGTCTGGTGGGGCCACCTGCTCACGGCAGGGACACTTCCGTGACTTCCGGCACGCCCCGTTGTCCTTGGCTGAGAAAACACCAGCACAACAAACGAGCTGTCAGATGGTCACGTGGGGCCACAGGTAACTCGTCAATTCCCATCGGCCTCTGTGTCCAACGACACAGACACCCAGGTCAAGCTCCCTTAGATACTAGCATCTAGGGAAGGCCTGAGGCTCCCTGCCGCCAACAGTAGAATGGACCGTGCCAGCAGGTGAGCACTGGATGAGACACAGGTGAGGAGTTGACTCCCGAAGAGCCCAAGGGCTACAGGTGACCAGAGACAGGTGTCCACTGCCACTGAGTGTTCAGGAAGGGGTTGCTGAGTCTGGGCAGTGCATGGGCCAGCCTGCATCAAGAAGAAATGTCCTGCTCCCCCTCATCCCCCACCAAAAAAGCCAAGCGGGCTCCCTTGAGAAACTGCTAGAAGGAATAGGAGCTCCAAGGTCAGAAAGGCTGGGGGGGGGGGGGGGGGGGGCGAAGGCTGTGACTCCATGAGACAGTGTGGAGTGAGAGCCTCGTCCACTGGGGGGTGGGAGGGACTGTGAAGTCCAAACCAGAAGGAAAGGAGAGTCCGACCCAGGAGCGAAGCATCACAGAAATCCTGGAAAGGAGCCTGGCCCTCGGATTTAAGGCAGAAAACTACATATTGATGGTGCAGGGCCCTATTACTATCACCTTCTGGATAATTCTTATCAGCCTGGGACACCAAGCTATCCCCACACACCAGCATGGCCTCAGCCACAAAAGTCTCACCACAAAGCTTCTCTGCAGAATGTACAGTAATTCCAGAACAAAGCCACTTTCCCTAAACATCCTTCTCTCAGAGATTTAACTGGGTATTACGTCTAATTTTAAACAGAGAAGCACACGGAGTCAGATGTTCGTCATGTAGGCAATGGAGACCCTGGTGAACAGGGCCATCTCCCTCATTCACAAATGGTAACCTGATACTAACAGAATCCTCACCACACACAAAACCAGGACAAGCAGCGCGGTCAGGGGCTGGCGACCTCATGCCTTCTGTGGGACCGGCCATCCCCTTTGTTTCAAACCATCTATGACTCACCGATTTCCGGAATAGAACTGTAAACTGTAACCACTCCATTTAAGGACAATGAGATTGATTATCATCCATCACCACATCACAGAGAAGATGGAGGCAGAGGGAAGCCGGGCAGGGTGGAGAGTGATGCTCTGTAGCCTAAAGAAACCACAAGGAAAACCAGATTCCATGCCTTCCATATCTCCAAACGCACACTATCCAGGACACAGCAGGACCACTCAAGCAGAGATCAAAGATCCCCACAGATTCCCATAATGCAAGAGGATGGATGGATGGATGGATGGATGGGAGGAAGGATGGATGGGAGGGAGGGAGGGAGGAAGGAAGAATGGAAGGGAGGGCAGGTACAGTGATGGACGGATAGATGGTGGATGGATGATGGAGGGAGAGAAGAATGGAAAACTGAGATGAATGGATGGATGAATGATAAATGGATAATACCAACAAAGACAAATCTCAAAAATACAATGCCAAGTGGAAAAAGTAACTTACAATATACACTCTCTTTTTTAGCACCAGCACATGCAGGGAGATGGTGTCTCGAGCTTCTCATGCACTGCCCCCTCTTCTGCCCCAGGTCTGCTCCCCCATCTTAAGTTTCAACTGGGCACCTCCTCTCCAAGTCCGTCCACAGGCATGCAGGAGAGCGGGCGGCCTGAGACTGCAGGTCACCTGGTCTAAAGAAAAGCGAGCACTCCTTGCACTGGAGGTGCCTGCTCAGCCTGGCCATGGGTCTGCAACCTGCTGTCCTTCAGAGGGCTTCAGGGTCACTGACCCACCCTAGCCTCCACTTAGCACAAGTCCGGGCAGTGAGACCCCACTGGAGCTCAAACCCAGCCCCACCTGATGGGTTGGTCCTCTACCACCTCCCACCTGGCCATACTGACCCACTCACTGCCCACTGCGCCAGGCCCTGCTCACCCCAAGCCACGCCCCCGCCCCCCAGAGGGAAATCCTTGTGTCCTGCAAGGCCCAGCTGAAAAACAGAACAGCAGCGGGGAAGAACCCCCGCAGGTCCACTCCCGGACCTCCGCATCATACTACACGCCCACCCCAGCACAACCGTCTTGCTTGTGTGTGCAATGTGCAAAGGATGGGCATCTCTACATCCCAGCATCTGGTTTATGGTTTAGCACCTGGCAGAAGGCAGATCCCAAATACCCTGCTGTTAAATGTACATGATTTAACTAGGAAGCAGCAAATGCCATCTAGGAAACACCGGAAGATGGAAGAGACCATCTTCTCACATGACGAAGATCCTGCCTGCCGGGGCTGAAGCCCCTGAGGGCGCCTCATGCAGTCAGAGGAACAGTCCCAGTTCCCACCACGGCCTGGGAGACAGCCATCTCCCAGCTCAGACTCGGCTCCTAACCAGTCCCCAGGTCCCAGGCACCACGCTCCAGCTTACCGGAACCAGAACCACCACCAACCAGGAGCATTCAAGGAGTGCCTCGTGGGAACCCAGCCCTTCCCCGGGAACCGAGAGCAGTCGGACGTGTGTGTGCTCATCTCTGCCCATGTTATCAGAAAGCCCAGTGGCCTTGCCGAAGGAGAAAGGGCCAGGGAACAAGGAGGGAAAGCGCCCTGAAACAGCATCCCCAGGGAGTAGGGTTGTGAAGTACCCTGGGAGGGGGGGACCTGGGGACGCTCCCCAACTCGCCTGTGTTGGTACTCAGAGCACCCACTCACGCCACCAGGCCAATGACACCAGCCTGCGTGCTCCCCCGAGCCAACCCCACAGGGGAGGCAGGTCCGGGAGCAAGGACCCCAGGCACCAGACAAGTGCACAGCAGGGGTGGCACAGGACACCACATCAGGCCCCAGCCCTGAGGCACAACCAGGAGTTGGGCAATGAGAGGAAGGGCATGCCAGGCAGGGTTCGCACACCCAAGACGTGGGAGCACAGTACACACTGAGCACAGAAAGGAGCAGGGCCCCCTGGGGGCTGGAAGCCCCACTCACTAACACACTCACTATGTGTTTCCCTTGCAAGGCCTGGCCTCCATCCTGGCACACAGTAGGTGCTCAGTGGATGGCGTGGACTGAGGCACCAGCAGCATGCTGTGAGGCAGGGAACCTGGGGGGGAGAAGGGACCAGCCGAGCCAAGATGACCAACCACAGGCACCCTCCAGCTCACATCATGCTCTATGTGGATAGAAACAGGCGCTGACCGTCTGCTGCAGGTCCTGGATGAGAATCCGGATGACCAGCGTGTTGCCCTGGCTCTCCTCCGCCCTGACACTGCCAGGCTTCCCTGCCGTGGCCCGGATCGTGTCATAAATGGTCTCTTCCTTGGAGCTGTCCGACTCAGAGCCCACGGAGTAATCGGAGAAGCTCTGGGCCATCTCGTCCTCACTGGATGTGGGGCTGCGTGGCATGGTGGCTGTGTGTCTACAAGGAGGGGGAGAAGGAAACAAACATGGGGGAAGTGTGAACATCAAGGAAGGAAAACCTGGGGTGGCCAACAGTGCTCCAATGAATGTGGGCTCAAGTTCACGGCCCTGCATGTGCTGGCATGACGACCAGCAAAACCCATGTGTGTGCAATGCACAGATCTCGAAGGCAGTGAGCAGGCGACACCCCCATCGCTTCCCCATGCTTAGGTGGGCACAGCCAGGACCCAAGGTAGGGGGTCTTCAAGCTCTGCCTGATGCTGGGAAACGGGCATTTTAAAAGATGTCCTTGCTACTGTGGCCGTGACCACAGCTTGCATGGACTAAACCAAGGGCTGCTAGGGTAGCTTGAAACATTCCAAGATAAGAAAAAAAGGCTGCCTTTTGTTCGTCTTTGAGGATAGAGGGGCAGACAGGGAAGAAATGAGGCTTCAGGTCACAATGGTGCCAAGGTCATGCCACAATGACCCCCTCTGCTCCAAGTGCAGAGCAGTGACATGAAACGTGCAAAATAAGACACAGGGCCAGGCTCAGAAAGGAGTCTGTTTCCACAATCAAGTGCAATGAACCAGCTGAGGGTGCCAACTGTACCTCAAGCCATGACTATCAGTAAGTATGGAGGACAAGGGCAACACTGTGGGAGCAGGCACCCACTGTGCCACCCAGCGTTGTGGCCAGGGGTCCAGAAAAGTGAGGAAAAAAGACAGTATGAACTGGGGGTACCAGGGAGCAGGGTGGAGATGCCAAACTAGCCATTCCTCCTCTATGTGGGCTGTCAGGGAGGGTGAGGTCACACACACAAGGAAAGACGCACCAGACTGTTCCCTCAACAATGGGGCAAACGCAGGCCACCCTAGCACCCAGGGTCTGCCCAGCTAAGGTACAGACTTTCCTCCTATGGACAGCTACACCTGGAGGACTCCAAACAAAATAACACTGAACGAAAGGGAGGTGATTTGCAGTACCGGGCAAATACACTTACACATGGGACATAACACCTATCTATAAACTGTGAGTGGATGTAGGTGGAGCAATGGCCCAGGCGCACTGACTAGTTGCTCTCAGAGGGAGACAGGGTTGACAGGGCTCGGAACATCACTCCGTAAGGTGTTATTTCCTTAAAACATTTCCAGCAGATGTGACACAATGTCAAACTCTGATAAAGCTGGGGACACAAATGTGCAATCTGTGTTGGAGGGTGGAAGGGAGTCTTCTGCCCCACACCCTGTCCAGCAGGTGCTTGAGTGGGGCGGGGGGCCCCAGAAATGTCCCTGGTAGTATGCAGCTCGCCCATGCTAAGGCGGTGTCCTGCACTCCTGTGGCTGGAAAACGTCAACACTAATGTTCAGAGGCCTTTGCCTAGTGAACACAAGAGCACTCATTTGCTCTGAAATGTTGGTTCAAAATAACGCTGGGGTGAACTTGGGAATTTCCACTTAAAAAAAAAAATAAAAGCTTCCTGTGGGATTTGGGTGATCTGCTATTTGAGATGGTTAACGACCCGGTGGGCCCTCCCCTGCCCCCCAGGGCTGGTCTGAAGGGGAAGCTTGGGAAGGGCTGAGGAGGGGGAAGGGAGTGAGCGGATGGCCTGTGGCTGAAGACAGGACCCTCGTTCCTTCTGAGCGAGGTGCCAGCCAGCCAGCTGCACCTTCATACTCACCAGCCAGGTGTGAAGGAATCTGCTCCTGGCCCGACTATACCATATACAGTACCCCTGTACTACGTAACAGACTTACAGTTACAATTACAACACAGAAATAACTGTATGTCATTACATTATTATACCATAGCATATGCAATTACATATAAGTAGTTACAACATGTTGTAGCTGTACATTGCATAAATACATTGTACAATCACACATATAATTATTTCCAACTACGTCCCAGGTTCCAGGGAAATGTAGCCTTTAGAACAGTGGTTCTCCATCCTGGCTACCCAGGCAAGTTACCTGGGGAGCTTTAAGAAAAACACGGTGTTAGAAATGGATTTAATGGTCTGGATGAGGCTGCGATGTCGACATTACCTTTCAAAGCTCCCCAGGTGATCGTAACGCAAATCACAGCTCGGGTCACTCTGAGCCACGTCCGTGGCTGTAACTTTGAAGAACTCACAGCCCCACAAAGAGACAAAGAGATGCAATCAGCCTTTTCCTGGGGGTCAGGGCCATGTGCTGGGGTGAGATGCTGTGTCCCAGGGTGGAGGGACCATATCCCAAGGTCAGAGCCCGTGCCCTGGGGATGAGGAGCCTGGCACTCTGGACAGTGAGAGAACTACACTGTTTACCACCTCCAAGGTCAGGACACACACAAGTGTTGGGTCTTGTCACTCCGGGGTTCTGGGGGCCTCTCTCTGCCCTGAGGGTGTAAGCTGGCTCAGAGTAGCTTCTGCTCCAATAAAAGCCTCCTCACCCCTCACCTGTACTACCTCTGAACCCAACAGGGACCAAGAGAAAGCAGACAGCACAGCATCTGGGGCCATATCACAGTCACAGGCGGGATCCACATCTAAAGAGGAAGACAAACACAACTCCAGAAAGAAAACTGACATCCCAAAGAGGAAGGCCCCTGCATCCCAAGCCCCACCAGCTATCCTCAGACCTCCCCATTTGGCAAGTGGCCCCACCACCCGGACACCGGCCCTTGCTGCTTGCACTGGCTTGGGGGTGACAAGTTACCAACACTCAGGTACAGGAGACCTCTCTGGACAGGTCTGAGAGGTGCCGGGACGGCATGCAGAAACAGAGAGGGAACCCTGCACCCCACTTCTCTCCAGAACTGTCCTGGAAGCTCGAGGCCACAGACCCAAGCGGGAGGGTCTGACCTTAACAAGGGCTGGAGGAGGGCGATCAGCAGATCCCTGGGAAAGACAAACACCTGGGAAAACACTTAATCATTAACTCCTGGGTCTGACTGCTAGGTAATACAGAGGGTGTCGGCTTCCATCTGCATCTCAGATAAACAAAGAATCCATGCTACTCTAAGTATTTTCCAAACGCTGCAGGAGATGTACACTAAACAATTACAGTAGTCATCTGAAATTAAATTCAACTGGGCGACCTGAACTTTATCAGGCAATGCCGTGGGGGATGCAGGAGCTGTGTCGGTTCTCTGACCCCGTCACCCCACCAGGACTGGGGGCAGGGAGGCTATGCAGAGAGGGAAGGAAAGAAAAGCACAAAACTCAATCTGAAAACCAGCTTCCAGGGGGAAAGTCAGGGGTCAGGTAGGGAAGGGATGGCTATCCCCACCCTCGGGCCAACTATGTCTCAGGGGGGAAAGTTCCAGGCTATAAAATAGGCTAGGAAAGTTCAGTGCCTCTTAGGACAGGTTTTGGACTCACGGGTCCTTCCACAATACCTATTAACAAGGAGAAAAGGTAAAGTGACAGCAGTAAAAGCAATTTTAACAGAGACTCGGTATTTTGCTGCTAACGTGTTCCAAGGAGACATAAAATCTTAAATTGGCACATTAGGCCCTGAATACATCTGATAGATGGCTAAATAGATCTTCCTACTTGCCACAGAGCAGATAGGAAACCTGACCTGGGACAGGAGACACACAAACACAAATCTGCACAACTGAAGCAGACCTTATCAAGGTCAGAGCTGCAAGGCCTACGAACATGGCCCATAAAAATGCAGAGGTTCCCTCAGCTCTGGTCTATCGTTTTTTTTGTTTTGTTTTGTTTTGTTTTTTTTTGGGCAAAAGAAAAAAAAAACAAAACGTTTTTATTTAAGTGGAATGTCAAGCAGACAATTTAACACACTGGGAGCCAGATTTTGTGACTGCCTTGTGCATTCAAATGTATAAAATTTGCTCATCCCCAAAGCAGCAAACCCCCAAGGGAGCTGCACTGAGGGTCAAGGTCACAGGACTGAGAGCAGCTCGTGGGAACCTGGGGAATGGGCATCAAATACTAGAGGAAGTTCCAGTTGGAAACTGCTGTCCAGATGGCAGCAGACACAGGGCTGAGAGCTGTCTGGGGATTTCGGGGAAGGGCGAGCCAGTGGGAGGATGAGAGAAACAGGCCTTGTTTCTTGGTGTTCCTTTAACCCTCATTTGGCCTCCCTGCACCTGCACAATATGTCCACTGAGGAGAAAGTAGAAAGCATAGGGCACTGGTCCGGGGGCTGAGCAGGTCGAGGAGCGTCTGCCACAGCAAGCCTTCCAACACAGTGACAGCGCCCCAAACACCTGACGGCTGGACCAGAGAAAGGCATCAGCTCCCCAGGATCAGAACCCAGTGAGAGGTTGGGGGTGGGGAGGGGCAGAGCACATCCCAGAGAGCACGGAGACACCAGGACTCAGGTCAAGCACCACCTCTGTCTCGGCAGACGTTTTAGTTTCCCAGAGCATAATTTTTGAGTGTCCTCCAAGAGTGCGCACCCAACTCTGAACCTCTTCACAATACACTTGCCAAGCAGCAGCTAAGATTTCTGTGGACTCTAAGCAGTTCACACACAGTAAAAGGCTCTCTGGCAGACAGCCTAGAGACAGACCCGCAACTCTCAAACGCAGGAACCCCTGAAAAAGTTGCATAGCTCAGGCAGCCCAGAGTTCATTCGGAGGTCCTGCCCGGCAGAGTTCCTGAGAAGCCTATTGGTAAGTGGCCACTTAACTGTTATTATTCATGAAATGTGTGCCCTCGGTTGTCCGTAGGGCATCCATCTCAGCAGGTAAGTTCCTTCTCGGAATTCACATCCAGTGAATCTTTCTTCTCAGGGTCCACAACTCCATTTTCAAGGTGCATGACTCCAGTGTCTGCTTCCAACGTCCCCTGGCCTTCTCCCCTCTGCTTGTCTGTGTCAAATTCCCTCAGCCTTCCTCTAACGAGGACTCTGTGATTACATTCTGGGCCAACCCAAATCATCCAAAGTGACCTCTGCCCACGTAGAGACCCTCACCTAACTCATATTCACAAAGCCCCTTTTGCAACACAGAGTCACATGTATTCACAAGGCCCGGCAATTAGAAATGGACATCTTTGGGGGCCATTGCTCAGTCTCCCACAAATATGTTCAATTACTGATTGTTGAATAAATCAGAGGGGAAAAGGCCTTTCAACAAGGCCCCAAGCACAAGGCGTAAGGAACAGAGACAATTCAGCGATGCTAAAGTTAAAACTTCCATCAGACGGAACCCACCTGAAACCTCTCAGCTCATGAAGAACATTATGTGGAGAATGCAGACGAGTTCCTACAGAGCACAGGTAAAGTGGGCAGGGACGTCTGAAGGGCTAGTTAACAGAGGGAAACACCACCAGAGCCCAGGGAGTTAAAGGACTGCCAGGCCCCATGGTAAAATGCAGACCCCGTGGGGAGGAGGCAGGAAGGAAGTCTGTCCTAGATGGAGCGGCTCCAGGGAACTTTGCTGTCACCCAGTGAATGCAGTCCATAAAGCCTCACCACTACGGAATGAATAATCGTATCCCTGCAAATGGTCCAAGACCTGACTCCCACATGACTCTACTTGTAGATGGAGCGTTCAGGGAGGTGATTAAGGTTTAATGAGGTCACGGAGTGGGATTCTAATCCAAGAGGGAGGGTGCCTTAGAAGAAAAGGAAGAGACCCCAGTGCTCACTCTCTGGCATGTGAGGACCCAGCGAGAAGATGACCGTCGCCCAACACAAAGCTGCTCACTTGGGGACACGCCACCACACCTTGGGTGGGACTGCAGCTACCCCAGTGCTGCCATCATGCATAATGGCAGTGCTTAAGCTGAGGCTGGGTTTCTTTAATCTCTACTATCCCAGTGGTCGTGGGAACCTGCCTGTGCCATTTCATCTCTGTTTACCTAAGAAGGGTCTTGAAGCAGCACCCTGCCCCTCTGGGGAGTTTGAAATGTTAAAATGACCCAGCTCACCTCCTACAGAAAGACGCTCTTGCAGGCTCCCTCAGGGGGTGTCCCCCAAGGTCCACACGTCTGTCCTTCCTGGATCATATTCCTAGGACTCCAGGCTGTCCAACAGGCCAGCTCCAATGCCCCCACACAGCAGAGAGTGACATGTACTCACCAAGTTAGGAAGTCGGTTCTGACGCACGGCCGTGTGGCCTGGGCAGACCCCCAGCCAGGTCGCATGGGCAGGAGCTCCCTCCCTGGACTCCAAATTCCTTGTGTTCTAGCTTCCCAGCCCCACCTGGGATCTGGGCTCAGGAGGCGGGCCTGAAATTCAGGAGCTGCTCACCTGCCAACGCTCCCCAGGTGGTACAGGCATTCAGTCAAGGCTGAGAACTGTGGCACCTCTCACACTGTCAGTAAGCTTTTTCTCAGCAGCAGCCCTTTGGGACGGCCTCCCCTCAGCTGACCTGACTATCCACCCACCCAGTTCTCAGGACCCAGCTCAGGCCATGTTCATGGAGCATCCCTATGACCTCCGGCAAGAAGCCATCCTCCTTTTGTCCTCTGCAAGCCTCAACTGGATGACCACTCTTCCACCTCCTCTAATGCTACACGGACAGAGGACTCCTGGGTGTGGAGAGAGTGTAAGGGGAAGTGCCTGAGTAAGAGGCAGGTCCCCAGGGACACTGGCTTCCAGAAACATGGACGCAGCAAGTCCTCACCCATGACACAGCACTCCCCAGCACTCGAGGCATGGCTCATCTCCCGTTAGTTTCTAATCCCCAGTTCTAGAAGCACATAGTAGTCACAACAGGGTCACATAGCATTTGAGGAACACTTGACAATGTTAGAGGATTCATCATGTAACTGAAATTACTAGATATAATTAATAACTGATTCTAGCAAGACTAGAGAATGCAAGATGAATATAAAGACAATTCACAGTGTTTCTATACAATTGGAACAATTAGAAACTAAAATTTAAAAACAATACCACTTACAACGTCAACAAAAGAAAAAAATCTGTAATGTGAACGACCTCCACACTGAAAATGACTACACGTTGCAGAGGAGAATTACAGATCTCAATAAAGGAGAGACCACCACTCAAAGACAGCCTCCGAAGCTCAAGTTCTCACAAACCTCTGCTGGCCCAGGCCTTTCCCAGGGCTGAAGGCCTTCCTGTGGGTGAGCTGCCCGCCACCTGGGAATGGCCGGATGTTTTGCTGACTTTCTTGGGGGCAAGTGGCATTATCTCCAATGTGCACTTGCAGAAGAAAAGTTACCCCGAAGCAAACATCCTGGGTGACGATGACCAGGTCTCCCCCACCCCCGGCCCCAAGAAACCCTTGGCATCTCTAACAACAAGCCACGTGGCACAGATCCGTGCTTTTCTTTAAGCAGCCTCCACCCAGCAGGTACAGATGGAAAAAAGACAAGAGGAAGGGTTTCCACACAGAGAACTTTTGTGAACTTCTGGTCAGGGCTGTTAACGGCTTTTCCTATCAGAGCCAGAGCAGAAGAAAGGCGAGAAAACACCAAGTTCCTGATCAAAGCCCGCCTAACAATGCTTCATACAACAAGCCCGTAGCTCAAACCCAGTCTGCAAACAAACAAACAAAAACAACATTGTTCAGTTTCTAACTAAAATAGACCAGGCTTCTAGAAAACACCTACAGATGGCAGGTTTGAAAAAACTTGCCAATCCACAAGAATACACCACACCACACCAGCCCACACACCTCTGTGGATCAAATTACTTTCAGCCCAGGAACTCAAGCCCTTGGAAAGTGCTGGAACCAAAACCCAACAGGCTTGACGCAGTCTCCAGCCGCCCCCTGAAACACTTCAGACCACTGCAGAGGTCTCAGAAAATCACGAGGTGAGGACAGAACTTTATACAGCTCCCCCCATCCCTCTTGAGGAGCCATGGGCCCAGTCCCATCCCAAGCATATAGAGTATCCTACATCACAAAGCACTTTCTACATCCACACGGCAGAGTGGCTACGCCCCTGCCCCCTCTGGAAATTCCCCAAGAAAAGGCATCAAAGGGATGGGATGTTTTTAACACACCTGAACACTCACAGAAATGGAGAAGCCGGGCAAAGCAAGGAGAGAGGGCAGGTTAGTGCCCTCTCTGCTTCCAGGTTGGGCCAACAGGTCTGGCCAGTTTGCAGCAGAGTTCCAGAAAGAAAGTGAATTGTGGGTTACTGGCAAGGGGCTGAACGCAGAAAGACTGGTTCAAAGTCTGTCCAGGAAGTGACTGGAACCCAAGTCCAGTCCTGCCACATGGCAGGCAGGTGACTGTCCTGGTCCCCATCACATAAAAGGAAGAAAGCTGACATTCTGGAGTAAGACTCTGTGCGTGGGGACGTGGAGTCACATAGACAAGGAGGTGGAGTCAGAGTCCATACAATGGGCAGGGGCATTTCTGTCCCTGTCCTGGCCCCTTCTCCTCATGTGGACCAGGATTCCAGCGGTCTCTGGGGAAACTAAATCACCCCAGAGAAAAGACACACAGACTCCGGTCATTGGGGTTCTTAGTGAAAATGGCCCAAACCCCTCGTTCCCCATGAGATGCTCAGCAAACTGCAAGTCCTAACCCTGTGAACCCTCCGATCGAGGTGCCAGGGCCCATCTTAAATGTAAACGACCAAAGACTGCCCGACACCAAAATGAAATATGCACATTGTGATGGATTCACAGTGGTGCCCATAAACTCTGCAAATTCCTTCCAGCAAGAGGTGGGATCTCATTTCCCATCTCCTTGAACCTGGACTGACCCAGTAGCTTGTGTTAACCAACCGAATGTGGCAGAAATGAAGCCAGGAAGCTTCAGGAGCTCTGCCTTCAGAGCACCATGGTCCCCTGGGTCTGAAGGCCCCCGTGCTCTGGGGGAGCCCCAGGCAGCCACACACAGACAGGGACTCTGAAGTTGAGGGAATCACACCAGCTCAGCCCTGTCCAGCTCCCAACCCACAGAAACAGGAGCAAGTAAGCTGCTGCTGCTTTAAGTCCCTAAATTTGGGTATTGTTTCTTAAGTAGCAGTAGACAGATGACTGGAGAATGTTCTAGATGTGAGTCTTGACTAGACTGGCATTTACTCTAAGAGAGAAAGGGTGGGTTTGTCTCTGCTCATTGCTGAGCAGCCCTGGGCACTGAGCCTGGCCTTAACCCAACACGTCCTCAGAGAACAAAGAGAGGCTTTGACTGACATGCTCAGGCCTCCATGAAGCTGCCATGGGGACCACCAGCACTCAGGCCGAGGTGCAACTCCATGCATCTCAGGAATGGCAAGAAAGCAGCCCCTTTCCAAGCCCAGGCCTTGCCCCTCAACCCTGGTTCTGACTCAGCGGGAAGGCAGCTCCCCATCCTTCCAAACACATCATCCTCAGCAGACGGAGGACTTCCACCCAGGACCTGCACGGGTCCTTCCAGAAACAGGAAGGGGCTCCAGTGCAGGAAAACATGGTTAATATTTACAGCTGATGTACAAAAATGCACAAGTATATGAGTAATTTAAAGGCAGAAATAACAGGCCATGCGAATTGCCTTGGCAACCAGGTAGAACAGTAGAGACAATGAACTAGCTGTACCCAAAGGCCACCACGAAGCTGGGGTGCGGGACCCAAACGCAGTATGCTGGTCCTGGTCATCATCCGTCATGGATCCACACCCACACTCACAAGCTAGGAACCCCTACCCTCCTGCACTGTGTGGGTGCTAGTCCCCCGAGGTCAGTACGATGAACCCACAGGCAGAGCTCGGGTCCATGTGGCCTCCTGGAAACCTGGGCTTTTTGCCATCAGAGTGGGGGCCACCTCTTCCCTCAGTCAGGGTGGCTCTGAACCCCTGGAAGCTGCCAACCCACAGAGCATGGCTGCCAACAGACAGGACTCAGTGACCACAGATGGAAAGACAAGAACAGACTTGTCCGGTCCCACCAACAAGACTCCCAACAGCAACACAGCCGCTGCGGAGCTTGGGGCCCAAACCACCACCCAGCTGTCCCTGCTTCTTCTCCAAGCCTCCCTGAGGCGCTGCGGGTTAGGGCTGCAAGCCTGGGACTCTGGGGATCAGCTCGGCCAACTGTGCCCTGAGGGCTGCAAGCCTGGGACTCTGGGGACACAACTCGGTCAACGGTGCCCTGAGGGCTGCAAGCCCGGGACTCTGGGGGACACAGCTCGGCCAATGGCGCCCAGAGGGCTACAAGCCCGGGACTCCGGGGAACACGGCTCGGCCTACGGCACCCCAGGGGCGGCAGCCGCCAGCCCGGCACTAGCACAGCACACAAGCCCACTGTTTCCGTGTCGTCCCTCACACACACATGCACCCCAATCGCCGCCTGGGCCTCAGTCTCGCTAAATGGGACAAGAGAGCGACATGACATCCCCTCCACCCAGCTGTCCCCGCTGTTAACAGAAAAGGGAACCCCAACCTTCCCAAAGTTCCCCACGTGAAAGGCCAGTGAGGGAAGAGCCCGCACCACACCGATCTTGCTCCGGCAGTAAGACGGCCTCCGACCCCAACGTGAGAGAGAACCAGGATGGGAGTTCCAGAACTCATGTCATAGCTGTATGTATGTGTTTGGTTCTGGTGCCTGGAAACCGATGACGACGACGACCGTGTGCCAAGTACCCTGGAAGGCGATCTCCCGTTTTCCCATACAAAACACTTCCGCACGTGAACTTCCTTGTGGCACGACGTGGAAAAAGACCATGCCAACGTTGCTTTATGATACAAAAAACTGAGTACCTAACTATAAGCAAATAAAAATGTGAATTAAAAAAATTAAAACAATTTTTCCCCCTGAAAAAACGCGGTGCGCATTCCACACGGGGAAGTACGATCCCCGCCCCAATCTGGTCCTTTCTGCGACCCGTCCTCACCAGAATGTTCGCTGAATGGACGCAAGTGGCCCGGAAAGCTGTGCTCCTCCAGGCCTCTCCCAGCGTCACCACGCCACCCGGAGGCTCAGCAGCCCTTCCAGGCGACGGGACGAGGCAGCCCCAGAGAAAGCCACCAGGCCTCCGTCGCCACGTCACGGGCAGGCGCCCAGAGACACCCCAAGTGCCTTTCAGGAGAGACGACAGCTCGGGGGACCCCCGCCCGCCAGGTAAACACCCACTCTCAGATCCTACAGCGCTCGCCCTTCCTCACTACCTCACAAGAGTCAGGGGAACCAGATCCGGCTCTCAGGAAAGTACCAGAAAAGGAGGAGAATCAAATCCTCCTCACGGTTACCTCGTCAGGCACACAGACAGACAAACGCCTCCAGAGAGCCGAGACTGGACACCGAGCCGAGGCCGCGCCAAAGCAAGGCCGCTCCGGCAGGCCAGACGCACCTCGCGCAACAGACTCGACCCAAGCGTCCGCACAGACGCACTCGCGCGAGAAACTGGACACAAACTCACGCGACAGGTTGGACCCGAACGTCCGCTCAGACTCACCTCGCACGAGACACTGGACCCAAATGTCCGCGCAGGTGCACCTCGCGCGAGAAACTGGACCCGAATGTCCGCGCAGGCGCACCTCGCACGAGAAGCTGGACCCAAACATCCGCTCAGACGCACCTCGCGCGAGAGGCTGGGCCCAAACTCACGCGACAGGTTGAACCCAAACGTCCGCACAGACGCACTCGCGCGAGAAACTGGACACAAACTCACGCGACAGGTTGGACCCGAACGTTCGCTCAGACTCACCTCGCACGAGACACTGGACCCAAATGTCGGCGCAGGTGCACCTCGCGCGAGAAACTGGACCCGAACGTCCGCGCAGGCGCACCTCGCGCGAGAGGCTAGGCCCAAACTCACGCAACAGGTTGGACCCAAACGTCCGCGCAGGCGCACCTCACGCAAGAAGCTGGACCCAAACATTCGCTCAGACGCACCTCGCGCGAGAGGCTGGGCCCAAACTCACGCGACAGGTTGAACCCAAACGTCCGCACAGACGCACTCGCGCGAGAAACTGGACACAAACTCACGCGACAGGTTGGACCCGAACGTCCGCTCAGACTCACCTCGCACGAGACACTGGACCCAAATGTCCGCGCAGGTGCACCTCGCGCGAGAAACTGGACCCGAACGTCCGCGCAGGCGCACCTCGCGCGAGAGGCTAGGCCCAAACTCACGCAACAGGTTGGACCCAAACGTCCGCGCAGGCGCACCTCACGCGAGAAGCTGGACCCAAACGTCCGCTCAGACGCACCTCGCGCAAGAGGCTAGACCCAATCGTCTGATCAGACGCAATTCACTCCAAAGGATGGACCCAAACTCCTGTGAGGGGTGGACCCAAAAGACAACGAGAACCGGAGGGAGCGCCTCCACGAGCGCGTCTGGTGTTCGTGCCCATGCATTCCGCGGCTGCTGCAACACGGCCTTGGCAAGTCCAGGTTAAAGGTGACTTTTCGGATGGAAAGATACCTAGCTCCTGGGTTCACGTACTAATGGCAGAGCTGGACCGTATCCCAGGGCTGGACGTGTAGCAAGATGTTCGAACACCTCCCAGCCCACACAGACGAAGCACTGGGATCACCACAACAGGAGAAAATGAGTCTTGGACATACTCACCAATGGGCACTGGAACGGCGATGGGGACTGAGGTTCATGTGCCACTGCCTCCCTCTATGAACGCTCCCCCTCTGTCCTTTTTGGGGGCCCCTCAGTGCCTGCATTAGTTTGCTAGGGCTGCCTAAACAAAGCTGCACAGGTGGGGTGATGACAGTCATTTAGTGACTCTGGACTTTGCAGGCTGGAAGTCTAAGATCCAGGTGTGGGGAGGGCTGCTTCCTTCTGAGGCTGCGAGGGAAGTACCTGCTCTAGGCTCTCTCCTTGGCGCATACACGGGGCCATCTTCATGTGCACGTCTATCTCCGAATCTCCCCATTTTATGAGACCAGTCACACAGGATCAGGGCCCACCTTAATAACTGATCACCTCCATGAAGACCTTGTCTACAAATACTGTCACATTCTGAGGCACTGGGGGTACGGACACCCACACATGAATTCTGCAAGGACACAGCTCAGCCCATGAAGCACAGTCAACTGGAGTGGTTGGGCCAAGAACATCACCATTCCTGTGTTACAGGGAAATCATGGCACACAGAGAACCCCAAACCTTTACTGTCGCTGACCCCATCACCACCGACTCCAGGGTAGGGTAAAAGCGACGGGCAGGTGTCCAGATAACTCAAAAGAAAAGCTTTCTCCAGGTGACCATGGAGACTGCATTTGAGGATGTCTGTCTGTGAGTGGCTGAGCTGGGGGTACAACTGAATGGTAGGCACCTTGTGGAGTCCACACACTCCTGGCCTAGCAACAGAGGCCAAGATGCAGGGACCCTGCGGGGTGTGCAGGGAAGCAGGGCACACTATGTGGGCATCAGTCCCACTCTCCACCTTCAGCTATTCACATGCCAGCTTAACTGATGGGATCTCACACCCCAAGATCACTCAGTTACTAGCCTTCTTTAGGTCACCTCACTTTTATGAACTCAGATTTTACTTAAAACACATACAGAATCAAGCCAGTAAGCACAACTTAAGAGCTGGACTCATGGGGCCAACTGGGATAGGAGAGGCAGATTTCAAGGTGAGGCCGAGGCGGAGATGCAGAGGAGCACAGAACTCCAGGGCCATAAAAATTACAAGCAGTCACACACACAGGTGTGAAGATCTGCTGGAATGGCCATAAAGTGTCTTCAGAGCCAACCTGCAGGTAATTTAAATGTCTTAGGAGAGTGATTAGGGATGAAGGAAGCCAGTTACAGACTTCTCACAAACTGCATACAGAAGAGCACAGCTTTCTGTAACTGCAGCAGGACCCCAGGCCGGGGCCTCATGGACCGCCCTCCCCCCACCTCTGGAAATTAGGAACTGGCTAAAGCTACACAGAACACCACCTGCAGGCAGGCTCCCTGGGAAACCCAAGTCCTGGTCCCACCCAGCCAGACCCACTGATGCATGGTCAACCCCAGTGACTGACAGGGCAGGTCCTGCCGGCTGGGCTGGGCTGTTTTCTTTGGTTAGTCAATGTCTGTTGACTCCATGAAGGCTTAACCCTAAAGACAGACGGAAGGAAAGAAACCAAAGGCACCTAACAGAGCTTCACATGTTAAACCCAGAGACAAAGACTCACCGTTACACACTGTGTCACACTGTGTCTGTTAGCTTTGGTAGGAAGACTGCCAAACAAGCTAATCTCGTTACTGTCAAAATACGCAACCGAACAAAATTTAGACATGAGCTCTTACACTGAAAGTATAATTTTTAAGAAAATGGAAAACATTTGTAGAATGTTTCAGAGAACATACGACACTCCCCCCCCCCCCGCCATTTTCAGTGTAATTAGACTAATCAGTTACTTAAACATGTGAAACAGGCCTTCCTGCTAGAATTTAAGGGAATTCGGGTTTGTCAACAAGATCCCACTGGTACCAAAGGCCCACTCTTAGAGGGTCATATAATCAGCCAGATGCATAACGTTACAGTTGTAAATCAAACATGCAAGCTTTACAACAGGTTCTTGGATTTGTGCCTCCAATAAATCAACAGCTAATTCTGAAATCACGAGTAACTGCCAAGACCCTTCTGTGGGTGGGGAGCTTTACCGTGGGGAATGATGAACAGTTTGCTGGGGCGATCTGCTCGCCAGAAAGCAGAGCCAGCCGGAAAGAGACCTGGAGGTGACGGCACCCTGCTCTGGACTCCGGGTCAGCCCAGGCGCTCGGCCTGCCTCTGGCTATCTCTGCTGGAAAGCAAGGTCAGCGAGCACCTGAGAGGCCTCAAAGGCTTCCAGGCAGGTGCACAGGACTCTTACGTGGGTAACTCGGGGGATCCATCCTTTCCTTCCTCCAGCTACCTGAGGACAGACTGTGAGCCTAGCTCTCTCCCTGAGGGACACGCCATGGAACAGAGCCAACAGAAATGCCTGCCCCATCGTACTGGGAATCAGAATAGAACTGAAGGGAGAGCACCTCATCAGTAACGTGACGTGGCTCAAGTGCCGGTGCTCAGGGCTGTCCCAGGTGTGATGGCTGTGCACCTGCCCGTTTCCTCAAACCACATCCCATTCTGCTCAGCCAACTGCCATCTCACCGTGACAGATATCACTTTCCCGTGGGGACTGCAATGCAGTGGTGGCACTGCCACTTGCTGTGTGACTTTGAGAAAGTCCCTTGACCTCTCCGAACCTTAGCCCCTCCCCCATCACATGGAGCTTTCATTCTCAGTAGACAGTGATGATGGTTCAGTCAGACGCTGTCCACACACACGCTTTGTAACACACAAGCAGGACACAGGTTCTGTGTTTCTTGTTAAAATAAACACCACAAATGAGAGCTTGGTCACACCTCCCATCCCACCCACCAGCGTGGCCATGGCTTCCCGTCCTACCACGGCCATCCTGTGGGCGAGGGTCTGTCTGCACCCCCAGGAGAGGAACTCTCCCACTGGATCTTATCACACCTGTTTCTCAGGATTAAACCTTGAGAATCTCAATTCCACCAGGAGGAAAGTTCTAGAAAGAGGCAGATCTGCATATGCTCCCCACCCTCAACTGCCAGGCTCCCTGAAGCCAATCTGGAATTCTGGATGAGGGAATATGCTGTTCATCAGCTTATGGGTGGCAGGGAAGTGGCAGGGTCACTTGGGAGCTGGGGTGTCCAGAGGGCTATGTCCAAAGTCATTTTGGGGGGCCACTGAGACTCGGGCAATGGGAGACAAGAGAAGCCTGGTGGCAGTTGTGTCCCCCGGCTGTGGTAGAGGAGGAAGGGGCTCCAGCCAGCACAGAGGACCTTGTCAGCCCTGTGCCACCATCCTAGGGAACCCATGTCCGAGTTCCTGTCTGTGTGTGGAGCCAGCCTGTGTGGGGACTCTTGGTGTCCCCTGACATGAACAGAAGTGGGATAAGTGAACACATAAACCCTCCAAACCAGCTCCTGTCCACCTGCACATGTGTTACTGGTGCTGAGGCACTGAGGGGGTCCGTGCAAAGTTCCCATGTTGTCCTTGACACCTGGTGGGGACACTGAGACTCTCGTCCCCATTTCTGCGGACAGAGGCGCTCATGAGAAAACACCCTGAGGGGCAGGGACGGCGTTCACAGCATTCGTGGTCGCTGGCATTCCATTCTCTCTGTGCCTTCAATAAATAGTACTCAGAGTCCACCCCGTGACTGCTCAGCAGCTCCAGTCAGCTGGCCGCGCCCGTGCCAGACCAGGAGGCGCGCGTGCAGCGGCCGTGCGACGCGGGTGGGAGGAGGAAACGAGAAACACAGGAGCGTGAATGTTCAGAGAAAGCGGGGACCAGCAGCCCTCCCCGCCCCCCGCCTTCACTCTGACAGGTAAAGTACATTATTTTCCTATCCACAGCTACGGAACCACAGCCAAATTACAGTGTTTCTCATTGTGCTTCCCAAATACCTGCTCGCTAACTAGGCAAACAGGCAGTAATTTGTTATATCATAAAAACATCAACAGTAAGAAAAGAAAGAAAAATGGGACAGTATGGATTCAACCAAACACCCCGAGTTTTATTTCCAAGGGACTGAGATAGGCAAAACCCCACACCAGAAGGTTTCTCCCTCGTGCTTTCCAAAAGGTGAAATTGCAAGGCTCTAACATACGTTCAGTGCTTTGCTGAAATGCAGGTGAGCGAAAGCGAATGCACAGAAGAGGAGGGGACAGAGGCCAGAACCGATGGCCCCAGATGACCCAATTCCTCTCCCTTAACCAGCTCCGCTCTCCTAGTCCTTGTCCCCCAAATCTAAGAGGTTTAACTCATCCCCAGCCTGGCATTCTCCCTGAAGCTGGCCGACTCAGGGGCGTTGTCACCTCCAGGCTCAGGGCTGAGTGATGAGTAAAGAGCTCCCCTGGAGCCATCCCTGTCTGCTTTTGAGTTCAGGTCACCTGAATTTCAGTGCATTCCATTAAGAAAGACAGAGATGAGAGTCCTGGGGACATGCTGGGCCTGGCAGTGCAGAGGCTCCCCGGGAGAGCTGGGAAAGGCTCAAATCCAAATGTGAAGACGGCTTCCCTGTACGTCTGTCTAACTGTTGTGCTCTCGTAGCACGTAGCCCAGGACAGGCACAGAAAGGACACACGGCAGTGCTCCAGGTGAGCCGGGTGAAAAGGGCCAGGGTGGGGAGCTGCACCCCAGCAAGGAGGGAGCCCCAGCAGGGGCATGGGTGGGGAGGGGGCACAGCGATGGAAGTTCAAGGGCAGGAACGGAATCCCGCTCCAAGGCTCCTTTCCAAATGCCAGCAGCTCCAATGACAAGAGCTGCCAGGCTAGGGTTCCCCACTCTCCCTCGTGGAGTCCTGGGCAGGTGCTGGGGACGTCCAGACAGCTACAGACAGCCCACCTAAAAGGAGCTCAGAGAGTGAGGTGGGCACAGCAAAGGCGCCACAGGGCCATCTTCAGGCAAGAAGGACTGACTGCTTCTCCCCGTGGGTGACCTTCAGGGAGATCGCAAGCCTCGGTTTCCTTATCTGTTAAATAGGCTCAATGCCACCCACCCAGAAGAGCTGGGGGGGGGGGGGGCGGTGCTTAAGGAGACAGACTGGTAAGACAGCACAAACCCCAGACATACGTGCTCAGCAAATACAAAAATGAGAAACAGAGGCCAGGTTGTGCTTGCACACACACGAGTACACACATGCACACAGGTACATGCACATACAGACATGCACATGTCCACGCGTGCACACATACACACGTATGTGCATACACACTCACACACCCCTAAGTTTTAGACAAGAGTTTACCAAATTTTGGCATACCACAGACCAGGAACACGTCCATAGAGGCTTAGTTTCTTTTTGGTGTCCATTAAATTCTGTCACCCAGCAACCACAGAAGATCTGAAATACCAGCGGGAAAAAACAGACATACAGGACTCAAGCAAGCGACAGGCAGGACGTGGCTCACAAGCCACCACTGCCACGCCTCACACACGAGGCACGGATGCCAGAGAGTGACTTGAGCATCACCTTGGAAGGCAGTTCCCGCCCAAGCCCTGCCCTTGCAAATTCCACCTGACCTCACACCACCTCCCAGGAAGGTCGCCCAGAGCATCAGAAGTCCTCTTGTGGCCCCGATTCATCACTAGGGCTGTCTGGTTACATAACAGCGAAGAACACTCGAGAAACACCGAATCCTCCAGCTCATGCCATCTAATATCTTCAACGGGGCGTGAGAATTCGCAACGCGGGAGCCCCCCGCCGCTCATCCGGTGAAGTTAGCAGTGACAATCACTGTCCTTTTATCTGCGTGGTGGCAGGAGGGGATCACTACAGAAGGTTGGCAACCCAGGAGCCACGCGGGTTTATTACGCGGTAAAGGTCTCCACTGTGAGATGACACTGTAGAGGGGACGCGCATGATGGATGGAGGCCCTTAGGACACCAGACCACTGAGAAGCAGGGTCCCTCTGGGGCTTACGTGGCGGGAGGGGGGCAGCTGGGGAAGCAGCTGAGAGAGGAACCCAGACAAACCTTGGCCTGGTGGCCGATTTTGTCTCCAGCTCCCCCACCGCAGGAACCAGCACCGCCTGGGCCCACAGGTCTGCATCCAAACAACGGAGACCCCTCCCCACCCACGACACCATGTCACAGACAAAACGGTACCAGGCCAACACATACACGCCATGGACACCTACTGAGCATACGAAAGGGGGCAGCCGTGGGCACACACGACGAGCCGCAGTGTCATGTGAGACGCTGCTTAACGTACGTCCCATTCCTGGATCGTTACGGAAGTGACACAACTGCCATGGAAAACGGGAGGGGTCACCGGGGGCTGAAGAGCTGGGGGGCAGGAGGAAGTCTGTGGCTATCCCAGGGCGGCAGGAGGGACCTGGCCTATGTCCTTGTCGCGTCCCGGCCACAGGAACGCCGGCCAGTTCTGCGAGCTGTTACTTTTGGGGTGAGCTGTCACGGGGCTGGGGGTGGCTCAGTGGGACTTCTTACCACTGCAATGACTTTAAAAGTACAGGGTGGGTGGAGGACAAGGGACAGGGACACAAATGTGTGGTGATGGAAAGAGAACTGACTCTGGGTGATGAGCACATAGACGATGCATTGTAGAATTGTACACCTGGAACCTGTGTGATTTTTTTTGCTGATCAATGTCACCCCAATAAATTTAACAATAAAATCTGGGTAAAATCAAAATAAATAAATAAATAAAAGTAAAAGGATGCATTATTTTTAAAAGTACATTGTGGAACACAAAACAAATGAAAATAAGTTCAACAGAAGTACCACGTCACCCCGGACACAAGATTCCGCTCTTCGGCATATACCTAAAACTGATTTAAGAAAACCAAAAACGTGTCCCCCAGTGCCCTTGGCAGCACTATTCACAACAGCCAAAAACTGGAAGTGACCCAAATGTCCATTGACTGATGAATACATAACTGAGCTGTGCTCTGCCCATGAAATGGGACGTTCCCCAGCAAAGGAAGGGAGTGACGCGGTGACACCCCTATGACACGGACGGTCCCTGAAGGCACGGTGCTCAGCAGAAGCAGCCAGGCCCAGGGGATGTCACAGTGCCTGGTTTCAGTTACAGCAAGTGATCAGAGTTACATCCACAGGGACGGAGAGCAGATCAGTGGTTGCCTGGGGCCAGGAAGAGGAAGGAGGGTACGGAGAGGGGAGCCACTGCTCGTGGGTACGGGATCTGTTTTAGGGGCAGTGGGTGTGCTGGTCGTGGTGATGGACGCACTGCACACTTCAAATGGGTGAATCGTGTGGTATGTGAAATGTACCGCGACACACGACTGAGAGAAGAATGCTGGGGCTGGGCTCCGGGAAACGTGCAAAGGTCCCTCTAGCGTGATCCCCACTGTGCCCCCCGAGAAGAAGTAACTTACTCAACTACTTACAAAGGGTGGCCTTCGGCTGCCTGTCTCCAAGTGCTCAGGATTCCTAGGAGATTGCGAAGCGTCCTGAACCAGCTCCACAGCCCCAAGGAAATGCCCTGGGCACAGAGCGGTCCCGGCGGCCCGGGCGGGGAGCCAGGTTCGGGAAAGCAAACCCCAGAAACCCCAGGGCTGTGTGCCCTGGACACACACAGCCTGCCCCGGCCTGGGGGCCTTTTTCTAGAAGGCACGCCAAGGTAAGATGGCGGTTTCTGGAGTCCCGTGGGCTGTGTACATTCCAGCTAATTCTGTGAAATGGGTGTCCTGGGGATTAAATGAGTGTGCACAGGTGGGCACCCCACAAACAGAGGCAATACCGATACCCGCCCCCTCATCCAGAAAAGCAGCGCGGCAGCCCCGTTCTGCAGGTCCTTCCCATGGCCGGGGGGACCTGCTGCTCCCTGAAGTGAAACAGTCGTTCAAACAAAAGCTTGTGTGCCATCGCTCACAGGAGCACCCAGTACAACAGTCAGAAAGGGGAAACATCCGAAGGCCTAGCGACAGACGCATGGACAGCACAGTGGGACCCGCCCACGCCGTGGAATATTACTCAGCCACAAAAAGCAACGAAGCTCTGACACAGGCCACTCGTGGGTGAACCTGGACCACATTCTGCTAAAACAAAAGCAGCCAGACCCAAAAGACATCATCCTGTGTGATCCATTTGTAGGAAACGTCCAGAACAGGCAAACCCCTAGAGACAGAAAGCAGAGGGGTGGCCGTCAGGGTCTGGGAGAGGGGACATGGGGAGTGACTGCTAACCGTGTGCGATTTCCTTCCGCGCTGATGAAAACTGGAACTTCTGGAACTAGAGGGAGGGGGTGGTTTGCAAGACAATGTGAATGCACTAAATGCCACTGGATTGTTCATTTTAAAATAGTTCATTTTACATTATGTGCAATCCACCTCAATGATCATAAAAAAAAAAATAAAAAAAAAATAAAAAACCCTCTGATTCTAAGCAGCTGCCGAGGTTCAGAATCTACTTCGTGGAGTGAGGGGAAGGGGAAAAACTGAAAACAGGGCAAATGTCAACTTTCTCAGGGATGAGGAGGGGAGGGAGAACAGCCTCTCCCCGCCAGCTTTTGTCACAAGTGACCCGCTGTGGGACTGGTCGCACCAGGGGTCCCACAGGCGCCACCAGGACCAGAGCACGGGTCTGCAGCCTCTCGCCGGAAACTGCTTGTCCCAAAGTAGGACGGGCAGGACGGCGGCCCGTGTCACCCACGGCGGGGCTCCTGGGCCACCAAACCGCTCAGTTCTCCGCCGTCCCCAGCACGATTACCGGAGGGGGCGGGGCACAGGGCAGGCTGCAATCGGCGTGGTAACAGTTACCGGGTAAAATTATTCGGCACCGAAGCTGAAATATTAATGGCGCCTGCTGGTGAGCCAGAGTCCTGTGACAGCTGGAAGACTGAAACCCAACCTGGCACCTGCCTGGTGGGTCGTTGTGGGGGCGGGGGGCGTCTGGGGGCTGCTGGGACGGACTTCACACGCGCGTCCCCTCCTGGAGCTGCCTATGGTGGGTTGTCACCAGAAGGGCGCCCATCCATTCCCACCTCCCTGGATCCTCCATCTGGGAGGTCCTCTCCCAATGACCCTAGATGAGGTCATTTTTAGGAGACTTAAAAACAGCTGGAACATGGGAACGCACTGTCCCCTTGCTGTTGTCAGGAACCCTGCGATCACCAAGTCACCGAGCCGGGCTAGCCTGCCAGGTGATGAGAGACAGAGGGTACGGTGCCCCACTGCCCCAGCCAACAACCTGCCAGCCCCAGACACGGGAGTGAGGCCTGCCCACCAACTGACCGTCCGGGTGAGCCACCCTGCAGAATCATGCGATAAATAAATCAGGAGCTGGCACACTATTGTCCAGGGGCCCAATTCAGCCCACAGCTTCTTTTTCTAAATAAAGTTTTATTGAAACACAGCCATGGCCGTTCATTTACATATTCTCGGACTGCTTCTGCGAAGTAAAGTTAGAGAGACACCGTAGGGCATGCAAGCACAAAAACGTTTACTCTCTGGCCCTGAAATAAACCCTAAGTTTGGAGTGGTTTGTTACGCAGCTAAAGGTTAACTGATACAGCAACTCCCGACGTAACAGTTACTTATTAGGTGGGTGTCGTTATCTCCATTCCTGAGGTCAGGAAACTGGGAGTCACAGCCGTTGAGAATGAAGCAGCGCCCAAGGTCGCCAGGTGGTGCGCACAGGTGCCTCTGACAAAGCGGGTTTTCACCCTGGTTGGGCGACACCCAAGGCCCCACCCGCCACCATGCAGGCTTTCCGGAAACGGCCCCTAACCGAATCACCAATGGATGACTATGCCACCTCCGCCCTGCCCCCGCTTCAATAAAAGAGGGCAGGATAAAATGTCCAATGAAGTAAAGCACATCCCTGTCAGGAATATCCCCGAGGGCCAAGAAGGCCCACACGGGACAGCACACCCCACCACCCAGCCGGCCATCTGGAGCAAGGGGGGGCGGCCTGCAGGGAGCCCCAGCACAAGCCCACCCTGTGATGCAGTCTGACACCTCCGTCCCCGCTGCCTGTGAGCACAGCGTGAGCAGGGAGCTCTGGTGGGTCCCCAAGGCTTCCAGTGTCCCCACAATGGCAGCAGCTGCCCTGGGAGGGGGCTGCAGATGCCCCACCATCCTGAGCCCCCATGTGAATTTGACATACCCCCTCAGCCCGGACCAGAGGCTCTGCACAGAACAGGTAGCCTGTCCCTGACCCCCAAGGTCCCCAAAAGGACAGAGGAAGGGAACCGACAGACTCAGACTCAAACACCTCTGTCAGGCATGGTCGTCTCTAAACAGGTTAGGCATATCCTGCCAATAGTGACAACAAGGGCAGGTCTCAGGACACAAACACATGTTTCAGTCTTGACTTTAAGTTATTTAATGCTCACAGCCACCTCCAATATGTCATGACCACATTGTAAGAATGAGTACACTGAGGCCCAGAGAGGTCAACTGGCTTATACGAGGTCACACAGCAGTTCCAAGGCAGAGCTGGCTAAGTGCGGCACCTCCGAGCACCACGCCATGCCACGCCACCTACTTAGAGGACACGCACACATGCACCCGGGGACAGTGCGAAGACTCCCAAAGATTCTGGGGCACCAGCAGAGGTCGTCTGAGTCGGATCTGCCACGTGCTGGCTGGGAGCCCCAGGCTGACCAACACCTCTGAGCGGGTTCCTTTTCTTGACCACAGAATGGAGTCACTGGCAGAGTGGCTGTGCGGGGTCTAAAGGACACAACACAACCAAGAGCAAGTTTACATTTATGTGACTGTCAACACACAGAGTGGACTTAGAGCTGGATCAATAGACCAAAGAGGGTAGAAGAGACTGCCCGGCCCGAAAGCCCAATCCCCAAGTGAACTTGGGGGCTGGACCCATGACAGGTGGTCGGGGGAGAGATCAGGGGCTGGTCCTTCTGTGTGCAAGAGACACATTAGACCCCTACCTAATAGTGGACACAGGTGCTAACTCCAGATGGACTTAAAAACACTAACGAGAAGCAACATATTAAAGTCATTAGAGAATACCGGAAGAGAATGTCTCCCGACAACCGGGGAGGGACAATCCAAGAAACAAACCACACAGGGCACAGGACAGTTACCTTGAGCACACCCCAATGTAAAACTCCGCTATGGCAAAGGCTGCGCCCTGCAGGCAGAAGGGCACAGACAAGCCACGCCAGGTCGGGGCTATACCCGGAATGTACGAAGCATGGCCACCCACCGGCAGGGGGCAGATGGGCGACCATCACACAGAAAGTGGGTTTGGGAAATCAAGCCGATGGGCACCATGTGGGAAGGTGCCTGCTGTGAGTCAGAGAAGACATGTGTCCAAAGGAGGTGCCCTTGCCCACTCATCAGGCTGGCATCAATTAGACATGGAGTGGTGGGGGGAGGTGGCCACACAGGGAGCTCGAGAGCCAGATGGGTGGATTCAGGACGAGGTCGCGCCCCCCGTGGAGAGCAAATGCCGGGAGAGTCAGGGAAGGGACGCCCACGTCCCCCACCCCACGCCGCAGCCTCGGGGACTTCTGCTCAATGACACACCTTGTACAAGGATGTTGTCCCCTGCAGCACAAACAGAAAGAGACAAACACCGGAGACAGCCTGAAAGTCACCAGGAGCAGAACAGGTAAGGTGGGGCTGCCTAGGCAGTGGTTAAAACGTGCAGACTGGAGCCACGTGACCAAGGCTGAGTGACTGTTAGCAGCTATTAGCCGAGATGACACCACGACAGGGCTTCCAGGAGCAGGGGCTGTCCTTGCCCCCCTCCCCCTGCCCCAACAGGCCACCCAGGGTCCCAGGGGACCAGCAAACATGCTCCAGTGTTGATGACCCCTGAGATCAGTAAACACCACATTGCACAACCAGCCCATGTGCAAGGTCATGGGGCATCAGAAAGCACCCCTTGAGTTAATGAGCGACAATGTGCAGGAGGTTCCTCCAGTGCTACTCTCTAGCCCAGAGATTTCCTCGGTCCTGCCCGAGACTTGGACAGGTGAGACTAAACCCGCACAGGTGAGTCACCCACCAGGCTCCCAGCATCTGACCTCCTCGGGGGACGAGAACACTGGACATGGGCAAGGGTCATGCTCCACAACTTCTCCAACATACGGGGTACCCCTGCTTTGGCCAGAGAGCCAGGAAGAAAAGGGGGCTGCTTCCACAGGGAAGCAGTGTGGGGCAAGGCGAGCAGGGGTGAGTCTCAGCGTTGGCACCCCAAGACCCGATGGCCTTGGATTGGTCACTGCTTCAAATGTGCTTCCAGAAAGCAGGTTTCAGATTCCCTCACTGGTGTCCAGAAACAGCCTCCTCGCCTCTCCAGTGTCGTCAGAGCAAACGCCTGATTCCCAGCTACCATCGCCGCACAAAGTAGCTTTTGGTGACACCAGACACACAAGTCACACCTTTAGTGGTAAAGTGCCCCGGCCTCTACCAAACCCCTGCCTTCCCTAAGCCCGTATCCCACCATCCAGGACTCTGCCACCAACTGGCCTGTCCCTAGGGGTGAGGACCACCTGATGACTCTCGGCAGCCCCCAACTTCACAGATACATCCTGAGTGACAAGAAAAGGGACAGATGTTGGGAACACAACCCACCTAGAGGGCAGGGGCACAGGACAGCGCCTGGGAGGGATCCTATCAGACTCGGCACAGGCAGCCTGCCCGTCACCAGGTCCAAGTCACTCAGCTGGCCGAGGACACCTCAGAAGGGAGCCCAAAGAATCAGAACATTTGCGACCAGGCGGCCACGGGACACAGGCCATCCTGCGACCCCCTCAGCCACTGGCAGTACCTAACTGCACACACTCTGGACCATGTTGTGGCTCTAGGGACACGGACCCGGGACCAAGGACGTGGCCTTCACCCGCAGGGACTGGGACCTCAGGGACCGCCCACTCTGGCTTCGGGACCAGCTTCGCCTGGACTACATGTTCAACAGAAAAGTCACTGTGGAAGCATGGCACCTGCGTCCCTGACCCGGTTCCCATGTGCGCAGCTTTGGAAAACAGCCCAGGTGCCATCCTGGTGGACAGACGTCCTCGTGCCACCCGTCTGGGAACCCGACTTCCCCAAGCCAACGGTGCTAACATTCATTAGCTGCTTCAAAACAGAAAAACTGGTGTTTCACACCCAGAAGTCTGATCGGAAACCCCGGTTCCTCCACTTCACCCTCACACAGGAACAGCAAGAGAGTGTAACCGGGGGAATCTTCGAGCCGCGTGAGGGCGGGGGACTGGGGCTGGGCTCTCCCCAGCTGCCTGCTGCCGCCCCAGCTCCCCCTCACCAGCTGTGTGGCCCGGGGCTAGGGGCTCCCCTCCGCGGGAGCCTCCGGCTGCATCTGTAAGGTGGGAATGCTAACCCCCTCCCTCCCTGAGGGGCTGTGAGAGCTGGTCACCTACAGCAAGGTGCCACGCCCGGCAGGAGAACACTGCACCTCTGGTTCCTTTGCAGATGCTGTCACTGCTGTGACTGCCATGACCCCGTGGCCCTCTCCCCAGCCAGCAAACCGAACTCCAGAGGCCAGCAAAGGAGTGACCGGACCACCTGACCTCCTCCAGCTGTTGTAGGTCCCCCAGCCCCCTCTTCCCCAGTCTGGGTTGGGGACCCTCTCTGTGCCCAGTGGTCACCTCTACCACAGCCCTGTCCCACTGTGAGCTAATTGTCAAGTCCCTTCCCCTCCTCCCCCCTAGCCTGGAGGTGGGGGGCGGGGGCAGGGCGTGGCAGGCTCCTGGCCTGGCTGAAGCAGCAGGCCCTCAGGTGATGGATTACCTGCTGACGTCATTCTCACCGCACACACAGAGAATCCCCTGGACCCTAGATCAGCTCTGACAGCAGAGAAGGGCAGGCCCCTCCTCCGGGTGGCCAGAAGTCCTCGAGCAGTGGCATGGTCACAAGGGTCACCCAGCCAGGGGTCCTTCCCCCAAGTCAGAGCCCAGGTGAAGGGCTGGGGGCTCCGGGCTTTGTTTGGGGAGCTTTCCTCCCCATCCTGCCCCTCCAAATTCCCCCCAAAGAGGAAGCTCAGTTAATTTGCCAGAGATCACCTGCATGACAAAGACCCTCACTGCCCCCTCCCTGGGGCATTTCCAGAGGTGCTCCACAGGCCCTTCTGGCCACACGCCTAGGCTGCTGCCCCGAGAGGGGCTCCCAGACTCCACCCAGCGGCCACCAGGGAATGGGGGCCTTCTGATTACCAAGCAGGAGGCTGGGGTTCTGCGAAGAGAGTCCAGGGGTCAGAGCCTGGGGGTCCAAACCGGAGCATCACCTTCAGCTTCTTCTGGAGCAGGAGGCACCCTCTCAGCTCTCTGAGCAACGCCCACACTGAACCCCACTTTGGAGAAGCCCCCATTACACACTGGAGATGACAAGGACACCAGGACTCTATCCTGTAGGCCTCTGTTACATGGACGGAAATAAAGCCGGTGAGATAAAGGGTTTCTCCGTAAAAATCCGGTTTTGCTGGCGTTTTCCTGTCTATCGTCAACTTCCGGTCTGTTTTTCTACGTTTCAAGCTTTACTCCCACCTTCTACCCCATCGCTGGTGAAACGGAAAAGGCAGGCTGTGGTAGAATGCCTTTACCTTCCTCCTGCGGGCATTCCTCACATCTGAACCCCGAGACCATCCAGAGGGGTCCCCAGGCCTGGAGCAAGTCACCTACCTGCTTCACCTGTCTGTGGTGACCGGTACATGGGGTGGGGGAGGCCTGAATACCCCTTGAGCACTTGCCACTTAAATGAGTGAATGAAAACCTCTCGGGAACTCACCTGCATAGGAAGTGTGCTGGGGGCCAGGAGGCAGGACCACCCCCACTACAGCAGGATCTAATTTGTTCCAAGCAGCCCAGCGCCCATGGGGACCGCATTCATGGGCACAGTTGCCTTCCTCACAATCAGCCCCTTTAGATATCTGAAGGGTTACAGCCTCCTTCCATGGGCCCCAGGAATTGCACCTTTTGCCCCAATTCCTCCTTCCAGGAAAACCGGAAATCCCTCAGCACAATAATGGAACCGGTTTCCTTAAGAACGCTGCTCCCCACGGAGCTCTCCATGCAGCCACCACTACCACCACGAAGACACCAAATTCCTATTAAGACAAGAGTCCCCCCGCAGGCCTGCAGAAGGATGCTGTGACTTCCCAGCTACCCCACTGGCCACATCACCCTCCCCGTCCCCCTAATCACTGCCCAGCTCCTGCAAAGCTGCAAGCAGACACAGGTTCAACCCTTTAATCAAAGGGCGCCCGGCTGCCACCCACAGCGGTGAAACCCCAGGTCTCCAAACACAGCCGCACCCAGGGGCTGTGCAGACACCGCCCGGCCTGGGCCAGGCCCGCGCACGCGCAGAGTGGGTCCCACTGATGACTATTTAATGCAGCTGCAGGACACTGGGATCGAGGCTGAACCCAGGTGCTCTCCTAGCCCACGGGGCAGCAAAGTGGAGGGTCAGGGCCCAGGCAGAGAGCAAACCCCTTCCCAGGGCGGAGGACTCCCGAAATTACCTCCGCTTCTTGGAGCTTACTTCAATTAGCAACTGACCTCATTAATTCCAACTTCAGTTTCAAACAAAAAGAGGTCACCTAACTATCCAATTTACTACCTGGAATTGCCACGTGGAAACCACTTTATTTTCGGATGGTCTCTGAGGACCCCGGACCGTGCCCACAGCTGCGGGTCCCCGAGGCACCTGCACGCCCACCTGAGGGGCCCAAGGTCGCTTTAAAAGCTCAGTCGTGAAAGCCCCGGTCACGAGCACCGGCCTCGCCCCTTTTGGACGCCCCCGAGCCCCACGGAAACACGAACCTCGCTCGCGCGCCAGCCCTGCCACCCCGCGCAGAGCCCCCCAAGAAGGCGTTCGGAGAGGGCCCGCGCCCTCCGAACCCGGGCGGCGAAACCCTCCGCCGGGGTCGCACCTGCGCGAGCTATCCACGGCCTCAGCTCAGGGGGCAACAGTGCGGTGGGCGCGCGCCCCGCGGAGGCGCCTGCGCCGGGCTGCGCGGGTGGAGCTGCCCGGCGGCCGGGAGGAGGGATGCCCGGGCGAAAAGTTGCCAGGGAAACTTGAGCAACTCGAGCGCGCCGGTGCCGGCCTCCTGCATAATTCAGGGGCGGCGGCGGGACGCGGGGGCCGCTCGCCGGCACCAGCGGGTCCCCCCACCTCCGCTGGGGCGCGCAGAGAGTAGAGGCCGGACACCTAGCGGGGACTCAGCATGACCCCGGGGACCCGGGTGCCCGACCCGCGACCCCGGGCGTACACCGGTTGCGCCGGCTCCGGCCTTACAGAGCCCACTGCGAAGGCAGCACGCACCTGGATGGGGGCTCTGGGGGATGGTGCGGTGCTGGGCGCAGCGGGGTCCCCAGAGACCCTGCCACCGCGGCGCGGGTCCCCGCCCCCTTGCACGCCCCCTGGCGGCCTCGCTCCAGCTCCTCCGCGGAGGATGCAGGCCCTTGTCACCCGGCCCGCAGGCGGCGACCTAGGGCAAGGAGATCCCGGGGGGGGGGGGGGGGGGGGGGGGGGGGGGGGGGGGGGGGGGGTGTTCAAAGGTAGGTCCACCTGCAGTACCCCAAGGGGAGGCGCGGAGCCCGCTAGGGGTGCGGGGGTTCATGCATGAGGGGGACAAAGGTGGTGTTTCTGCGCTCTGCGCCCACGCCGCTTTCAAGGCATTTTAAACCCGCCCCTAAGCCAGAAGAAAGCCGAGGTGGGGGGTGGGGGTCTCTACAGAGAAGCGACCCCCACCCGGACGCGCGGAACCGTCTCTCCCAGTCCCCCATCCCCAGGTTCTATGGGTCCACGACTGCGCTTACCCGGTACTTGGTGCTCCCGGAGTCCAGACGCACCCAAAATGCAGCCGGGAAGCAGGGTCCTGCGCCCAGAGCCACCTACTGTCGTCCCTGGCCCGCGCGGGGTTTCCCAGCCACCCCCTTGCCCCGCGCCCCCGGCTGCCGCCTTACCTGGTGCCCGGCCTTCGCCCGCTCTCGGCGAGTCGGGGCGGGTCGGAAACCCCCGGGGAAGGCCGGTGTCCGCGCGCACCTGGCTCGGCCGCGGGGATCCGAGCGGACCCAAGCAGCGCCCCGCCGGGCCAGAGCGCGGGAGCCGCCGCCGCCGCCGCCGCCGCCGCTCAGGAGTCCGGGGTTGGGGGGAGGGGATGCCGCTGCCCCGCCCCGCTCCGCTGCTGGGAGCCGGGGGCTCTTCTCCGAGGCGGCTGGCTTGTCCCTCCCCGAGGCCCGGCGCCGGGGGCTGGGACTGGCGAGGGTGGGGGAGGGGTCCTTTCGCCTCCCAAGGGCGAGCGCGGCGCAGGACCCGCGTGGGCTACCCGCGCAGGTCTCTCCCCCTGAGAGGTCGTGGTCCCCGCCCCTCCTGCCCCACCTACTCGGGCCGGTGGCGGCGGCTCGCGCGCGGCGTGAGGGTCTGTTGTAGCAACCCGGGCCCGCCGGCGCCCTGGCCGCCCCGCCCCCCCCCGCCCCGCCCCGCCCCCGCCCCGCCCCGCCCCGGCCGCGCGGCGGCGCCCCCCTCCCCGGAAAAACCCCGCGGACCAGAAAGTGCCTTATTTTTGCAAAGCCCGTTTCCCGGCGCGATTACCCCCAACGCAGCCGGCTCCCGCCCCAGAGCACTTTACGTTAATAGGATTCGGAAATACAGAGGCAGCTGCACGGCAGGAGGTTTGCAGAGCCCAGACAAACTTTGTGCCTGGGTAATGCGCTGCCACCTGCTCCCGGGCCACCTTCCACCTGGGCACCCTCCACCCAGGGGCGCGCTGAAGTGTGTCCTCCCAGCCAAGAAAAGATGGGGCAGGGGACGATAAAAGCCAACCGCTCAGGTCACTCAAGAGGAGAAAAGGCACCTCCTGGTGACACCCGGCAGCCCTCTCATATCCTGAACTCCGGGATCACGATGTTTACCAAAGCCCAAAGGGGCTTGTATTGAGCCCCTGGCCCCCAGCTCGGAGCTGGGACAATCGGGTGTACTCCTCCCAACCCAATACCTGGGCCCTGGGCTAATACCTTTCTCGAGAGCTGGCAGTAAGTCACCGGTAACTGCACCTGCACGTGCTGTCCCTGCGCCCTGAGCTTTCCCATTTCCAGGAGGGAACGTGTTTCCTGCCTCCAGATCTGCGCTCTGAGCTGGTGGGACACCAGGGTCCAAGCTGTGATGTCCACAGCGCCCCTCCAGCCTGGTGAGCCTTCCCTCACACAAGCCCCCAGGCTGTGTCTCTGAAGAAAAACATACATATGTAATATACATATTTTTATGTATTGTATATCATTTTAATATATATTTTACAATATATTTTAAATCAATCTTAGGGAACATGCCTGAGACGTTTGCATGGGCCAGTGACTTCAACATACCAAAGGCAAAGTTAAATATTTGCTCTAGATAGTTTCTTTTTTTTTCTGCTTGCATAATTGTCCCACATTTCAAAGAAGTCTTTAAAAGCACTTACGTTGAATAAAAAAATAAAAAAGAAGTTGTGTTTCGGGCCTAAATATTGCAGGACTCACACGGAGTAAATACTCTAACTCCCTGAGGGCAGCTGTAAACTTCCTCCTCTCCTCCGCTTCCTTCAGCAGGAGACTTAATAAAGTATTTGTTGAATGAATAAAGGAGGCAATCAATCAAATAATAATACCCCTTAAACCAGGAAGCCTGAAGCCAGGCAGGATCTTACAGGCACAATTTCTCTGACCGGGAACCAGCAGACCCTGCTGGGGGCAGGGGTGTCAGCAGAATGTCCTGACGTTCTCTGGGTTTGTCTGTGGCAGATCCAGGATGTGGCTTAGGGGGAGGGGAGGGCTTTACCTCCCCATAACTGCTATCAGCCCCCACCCCCATGGCCCCAAATTAAGCATGGCATCGAAGGGGGTGCATTTGCCCTGGGACCCCAACTGGAAGCCAAATCCACAAAATGTCAGCCGCCTCTACCCAGGTTTCCATCCCCGTCCGAACACCCTTGCGGATAGCAAAGGAGGCAGTGGGCCAGAAACCAGCCCCAAACACATTTCTGCTGTCCCCCCAGAGGGCTCGACCACCGAAGCCATTCAGCTGTCTCCCCGAAATACTTCCCTAGGGACCCAGGCCTCCGCCCGCCTGCCTGCCCCATGGATGGCCCTCGGCCACCCCCTCCCGTCCCCCTGCGATGTGTCTGAGGCCCAACATCAGCGCTCTGTGACAGCCGTGTCTTCAGCATTGTAAGGACGGTGTCCGCTTAGACCAGAGAAGAGGCAGCACCCCAGGCCGGTCAGGCAGCACCCTTCCTGTCCAAACGCCTCTGGGAGAAGGCTGGGGGTGGGAGAGCAGGTACCCCGTGCCTGTTGCTCACTCCTTCATGCCCTGAGAAGCTGTGTCGGTTTAGGGGGAGCGCCTTCACCCCCTGGCAGCCTGTCCCTGCATTGGAAGGACTCCTCCCAGCAGCCTTAGGCCTGGGGACCCAGAGCAGTCTGTGGCCCAGAGCACGGAAGGCTTCGGCTCAGGGAAAGCGGACTCGCCCTGGATGTCAGAACTCCCTGCTTCTGCTTCTGCGAGCGGCCTGTTCCTGGGTCCTCCCAGCAGGCCTGATGACGTCTGAACGAGCTTACAGGAAGACTGGCCGTCCTCCCTCTGATGAGCCCTTTTTTCTCCTGGAAGCCCTGAAGCATTCAGGCATCAGTCACGGTAGCACAGGGCGTCCAGGAGCTCCTAGAAAGAGGAACTGTTTTACAGAAAACTAGAAACTGGGGCAACGTACCCTTAGGAATGGCAAAACATAACCAACCTCTCTGTCCTGAGAAAAACATTATAAATATTTTGTGGCTTGGGTTAGCCCAGACACTCGTGGCGCTCTGCAGCAGTCCTTGCCTGTCCCCCGGGGAAACGTGCCTGGGTTTGGGAGCCTGGAAGCCAGCCCTCTGCAGAGAAGCATCCTTAGGCTGCCCACACACAATGAACCAACCCACCCCTTACAGGTGGGAAACTGGGGTGCAAGGGGAGCTGGGACTTGCCCAAGGACGTGAGATCAGAGCCAAATAGAGGCAGGTGTGTGCAGAAGTAGCCAGGTAAAGACAGGGGTACACGGCAGAACCCAGGGAAAGGCAGGGGTGCACAGGTGTGTACAGGTAAACGCAGGTACAGGTAGGTCCTCCAGCCAGCAAGTCGGCCGACCCTGCCAGAGCCTCCATGCTCTTGCAGCTCTTTCCCACGTGTTTTCCACTGCAGCTAGAGGTCTGCTTCCCTCACGGCCTCCACACAGCAAATACTGGACAATTCCCCCATTTCTCCATCGTTTCACGACAGCTTCTAGCTCAGGCACACGCGCCAGCGGCACGACTACCCCCGATCTCACCCTTCCCTCCGCTCCTGGGCAGATGGGCTCCCATGTTGCCCATCTGTACCTTACTCTATTCGTTTTCCACAAATGAGTTTTCCCTGGACTGGCCGGGACTTACATCCAGACAGAAAAGTTGGGGGGGGGGGGGGGGGGGTTGCTCGTGCTGGAACCAGCCAGGGGCTGGTCAGGGCTTTTCCTGCTGGACTGGAGCAGGGTTGGGGGCGGTGGGGGTGCCATGCAGGAGAGGCGGTGTGCAGAGCCTCTTCCCTGAGGTCGCCCCAGGAGGCATCTTGCTTTCTCCTTAGGGACATGTCCCAGGCCTCCTGGGGGTGCACATGCAGCCTGAGGAATGGGGGCGTCAATGGCCCAGGGGTAGCTCTCGTCACTGTGGAAGCAGTGCCATCGCCCCCTCCTCCCCTGCCTTGCTGACAGCAGAGACCTTGAGAAAACACCTGTGTCGGGGGCTTCCTCCGCTGTGTCTCCCTTTCCTGGGTCCCTCACTCCTGCCTCCAGGGGTCAACTCTCAAATGCAGCAGCCGGCATCCAAGTCCTTGTTTTGGGCTAAGCTTCCGGGGGGACACCCCAAAGTCAACACCATCCTGTGATTCTGTGTGAAGATGAAGCCAGAATCCAGGCAGCAGGTTTGCCCTGGCGGTGACACAAATGGAGGCCACTGGGAGGTGGCACTAGGGAGAGGGTTTAACTAACACACGGCAATGCCAGCAACTGGACATGCTCACTGGAGGACGGACACCTGGGAAGAGCCTGTCGTAACTGAGGAAAGGGTGGCGGTGGGGACATGTAACGTGGGGACATTCGAACCGGGCTGCTCGATGGTTAACAGCAGGAAGGCTGAGGCCTGAAGACAGACTCCATAACTGTCCTAACGCGTCTGGGGACTTAAACTTCCTGGAACGTTTTCCAGTCCTGGTGAGTGCCTCCCAATGACCCTCTAATTAATGACCCGCTGAGGGACTCACACGACATCCACGTGGCACACAGTATCTGGGCCCCCCGGGCTGACCGGACCCCCAGGCACCCAGCGGTATTAATGTAATTCCACGGAAACACGGGCCGATGGCCGATGGCCGATGGCCGATGGCGTCAGAAGCTGGAGCTCGGAGCGGGCACAGCGGGAACCTCTGGGCACTGGGGACATTCTGTTTCTTGAACTCGGGGTTGCTCCCGTGGGCGTGCTCACTCCGGGAAAATGTGTTGAGCTGTGCACGTACGAGCTACGATTTACTGACGTAGGCTCCCCTTAAATAAAGGCTAACTTGAGGACAGCAAGGAAAACCCTCAGGAACGAGAGGAGAGACAGACCTGAAATGAAACGCGCCGGGGAGTTCGGACGGCCACGTCGTGCGTGAGCAGCGCAGGGTCAGACCGAGCACGCCAGGCCCTGACAGACGGACAAGCAGCCCGGCCGCGCCCGCGCGCACCCCGACCGCGCGGCCGGCTCCCGGGGGCTCAGCCAGCCTGCGGGCAGCTTCCTTACGGTCCAGCCCCACCCGCCGCTGCCTGCCGGTCACTCACCATCTACCCCGAAGCTAAAACACAGTCTGGGCACCGGTGCTGCGTGCTTCCGACGACCCGACGTCTATCCCTCCAGTGACTCCACGGTAAGGCTCCCCACGGTCACCCAGACCCACAGCTCTTACACAGAACCGGGCACGCGGTCCCTGCGGGGGCAGGGAGGGGAGCAATCACTCTATCCTAAGTGTGCTTTCGAGAAGGACTACCCACTAACAATTTTTGAAAAATACAGCTAAATCCCAACCGACTCCTCCATTCAATGCAAAATAATAAAAGATTAAAGAAAAGCCATCGATGACGGTCTTCGTAATCTTGGGGTGGGGAAAGCCGGACGGCGTTTGGAAACGTCGGAGCTTCCAAAGGGCAGGCTGAGGTGTGACCACGCGTGGATCGGGGCCCCTTAGGTGACAACAGCCACAAATGACATCAAGCCGCACGAGGGGTGAGGGGCCAGAGGAAGTTAAAGCTACATGTCAAACCTTACTGCGTGTTCTAAATGTATAATCTTTATCGAGTAAATATCTACCCAGAAAGCAATAGAAATAATCAAAAACCCTAACTGAACCATGGATAAATGACAGAAAAGCTATTTTAAAATATGAAAAAGTGGTAAGTCTCTCCAACAAATCGGTGGGTCCTGGGATAACTGAATATCCACAGTGAACAGTGAACCTCACGCTTTACGGTAATACCTCACAGTGGATCGGACATGCATTTAAAAGATCAAGATTATACACTTCTTGGAGGAAAACAGGAGAAAACATGTTTGGTGCTGGGTTAGGCAACGGGTTCTCCTTATGACAACAAAAGGGCGGTCCGTAAAAGCTACGAAAATGCAGGAACGGGGCTCCCTTCAAGTTTAAGCCTTTGGCCCTGAGAAAGACACACGGTAACGAGAACAGAGAGGACAGACGCGGGGACAAGCCCTGCGAATCACGTGTGTGACAAAGGACTCAGGTCCGGCACACTCACGACGGCCATCGTCAGCACTCGGCAGTGACAACACAAGCTCGGTGAGGACGCGGGCGGGAGGTGTGGACCGGTGAGCTCGTCGTTCATCCCCGGAGAAACGCAAGCGAATGGACAGTCCCCGCCGGAGAGGACTCCACAGAGGCGAGTGCTGGAGGGCGCGTGGGGCGCCGGGACCACTCCCTGGTGACGGCGTCCAGGACACAGCCCCTTTGGAAACCAGTGTGGCCCGGCAGGGTGAGATGGGCACTGATGGGGGGGCCCCGTGTTGGCTGGGCGGGGAGCACGAAGAACTAATAACCCTCCGAGGCGGGTGCTTGAGGACAAAAGACACTTTTCAGCTCAACCCTTGGCTCGCTGGAGCGCTTCCCTTCTCCCTCGCTCGCGACAATTAAGGCTCTTAGTAAAACTGTCGTAGACCCGGCCACCGAAGGTTAATTGGCCCAGTAATAACATCATTACGAACCGCACGTGACAAAGATCGATCACCAAGGTCTCTCCCTGAATGGCCGTCCCCAGCTGGTTTCACGTTGCTCCCTAAGTGCCTTTCAAAGCCAAGACTGCAGCACGTTTCCATCAGGCCGAGAGATGACCACGTTGTGCCACCGTGAAAGGCACAGGGGGGAAGGGAGACCCAACACAGACGAACTACAGACGCGGGGACCATGGGGGACCACGCGATCAATTATTTTAATGACGGCTAAATATAGATGGCGTCCATACCTGCATTTTTTTAATGTTATTTCTTATTCTATAATGAGAGCTTGGCGAGCGTCACGGGCTCGTGTGGGCATGTGTTTCTGTCGCCACATGTGTTGTTAAAAATAGCAAATTAAACGGAGGGCACTGCTAAAAAGTCACAGCAGCTGGGGAGGTGGGCTTTGCGCTGGGCTTAGGGACCTCCGGCCCAGACCAAGGCTGCCGAGGTTGCATGGGTGCACAGGGAGGGGCGCGTGCCTGCCGGTGGCGGCGTGAGGGCAGGACTGAAATGCTGTCCCACTTGGAACTCTGACTTGCTTCAGGACACATTGGTCGCTTTATTTTTAACCTGACCTGTGTCTCTGAGTCTTGGGGCTCATAACCACTGAAAAAACAAACTGCCGGGCAGCAGCCCACTAAGCCACCTGCGCCCGAGATGCCAATGGTACTCGCATCAGGTGAGCGGAGAGGCAGTGGCTTACTGTGGCCTGACAGACGTGTCCAGCAGTGGCCCGGGCATCCTTACACCGATTCCAACACACGGCTGGAAATGTGACCCCGAAACATGGCAGTGGCACAGAAGGACCCGCCTGCCAGGCCAGGTGCCTGTGGGACCAGTAGTGTAGGCTGGGCTCCTATTTTCTCTCTTAACACAAGAGATGAGCAATGTCTCCTTTTCGATGACCTGGCTGGATGGCAAAACCTAAAAAGGGGACAGAGAGGTGGAGGCAGCTACAAGGGACTCATGCCCGTCGATGTGGCCGAGCTACACTGTGATGAAGACCGCCCTCCAACTGCAGGTGGCTCGACCCAAGAACCATTTGTTTCCTGCTCAGCAGGGTCGGCTGGGTGACTCCCACTAACAACTGTCCCCATATTGTCAAGGCAAAGGAAGGGACAGCGGGAAGGATGCACCGCCAGCCCTTAAACACCTCCACGTCTGCTCCCAGTCCTGCCACACTGATTGGCCAAGGAACGTCAGGTGGCCCGGCCTCAACTTGAACATCAGTCCCTTGTGTTTAGGGAGGGGAGGGGGACCAGAGACAGGACCCACAGGCCCCCGTGATGCTTGGGGTGAGGCCACGTCTTACGTAGAAATGCAGGAACCACTGTCCTAGGGGGACAGAGCCTTCACTTCCGGCTCCCACCCGCGCGGCGTGACTCTGACAGCAGGAACTCGCACCCCTGAGACCTCCTGCCCTTCGGCATCAGCGAGAAAGGGAATATTAAAATCACACGTGGGAGCACGCACGCACACATGTCCCCTCCGAAAAGGCTGGCCTTTGAGTCTGTTGTGCTGAAGACATTTGCCTGGAGTCAAACGCACCTGAACTGGAGTCCTGCTTGTCACCCACCAGTTCTGTGAGTTTGCACAAGTCGACGAGTCTTCTAACCCGCAGTTTTTTTTTTGTTTTTTTTTGTTTTTTTTTTTGCTTTTTGGTATGTGGGTAGCTCCCTGACTGGGAATCGAACCCAGGCCGCAGCGCTGACAGCGCCAACGCCGAAGCCCTAAGCCACTACACCACCAGGGAACTCCCCGCAGTTTTCTTACCCATCAAGTGGGGATGATAATGACAACCATCTCCCCCAGGTGTGGTGAGAACTAGACCATGTAAGCTCAACGCTCCTACTAAGCGCTCAGCAGGTGAGTTATTAGCTATTAATGTTGCTGTTATTAGTAGTAGACGTTATTAAACATTCTGCTCACTAACATGCACACAATTCAAGTCAGAAAAACAGTATCGAGCAAGGTTGGAAGAACGGCTCCCCTCACGACCAAGCAGCGATTAGAGGCCTCGGTGTGCGGCTCGCCCATTAGTCATCACTCAGCAGAACCCCAACGCCCTTTCCCCTTCTGTCCATCCGGTGGCTGGTATCACTGTCGGGCTAGTGGCTACTCCACTCCCCCATCTGTGGGGGCCGTTGTGTCCCCCTGCCGCTCACTGGGGTGACTCTGTGTTGTCCCAGATGTCCCACAGTCACTCCCTGGCGCTTATGCAACCCACAACCAGGAACCCAGCCCAGCAGGGCCCCGGGGGCCCAGGGGCCACAGCCAACCTGCCATCCAGCAAGTGAGAAACGCAGGCTTAGGGTTGGAAAGCCACTAAAATTGTGGGGTTATTTGTGACCACAGCAAAAGCTGGTGAATACACTCAGAAGGGGAAGAGGCCTTGAGCCCTTGGCCTGATCGCAGCTTACGTTCAGGTTTAGCGTTGAATGGGATACACCTGTTAATGCAAAAGGTCTCCCATGTGTTGCAGGTTGAGCCTTGGCTAGTGTGTGTGCTATTCTGTCCCGATTCGTAACTGCACACGTGCGCATACACAGATACAGAAAAAGTCACTTGTGAGAAGGCAGCCTAAAAGGTCAGTGACATTTGCCTCTGGACATTGGGAATTATGGGTAATTCTTCACCAATTATGTTTCACATTCTTTTTAAATTATAAAAATTATTACACAGATGTTTAAAAGAAAATCTAAATATTATGGAAGGGACATCCACCAAGAAAAGTCTTTCTCCTATTCGGACTCTTGGTCAGTCTCCGTTGTCAGAAGTCATGGTTTCTTGGTGGCATTTTAAAAGTGTTCCCCTGTACCCCTAGTATCAAATGACTTTGATTCACCAACTGGCCCCAAACTAAAGTGTAATTTAACCACTCTTTGAGTGAACAGATGTCACCATCTAAAATATTATATCCAGGACTGAATTCTTAATGTGTTGCACAGAACTAATCTGTTTCTCCTTAAGATTAAAGATTAAATATTAATCCCTACATTTCTAGAAACACGAAAAACACAGTCTATGCACCCTTATTGGTTTTACCTAGTTGAAAGGTTTCTATTTTGCTTTGAAAAAGAAATCTCATTTAACGCAAGAATTCAGGATTATCCATGAGGTCACAGATCCTGCCCCCAGGATCCCCACCCACCTGGGTCTGCATTCTCCTGGCTCTGGGAACCCAGTGGTGGGGTTCAGAGGGGACAGACGGGGGACGCGGAGCCAGAACCAGGACTGCTTTGGGAAACCGTGTGGCAGGGTCTTAAAAAGTGCAACACCCCAGGAGGTAACAAGGACCTTGGGATGACCTTGAGGCCTGGCTTTCAGTCTGACCCCAAGAGGAAATAGGACTGCGATGCGATTCAAGTAAAAATACATAAAATGTGTCTTTGGCCAAGGCGAGCCTTCCCTGGGCTGCAGCCACAAAAACCCCCAGGAGAATGGAAGAGGCTGCAGGTCTCAGCGCAAAGCCCGCCCTCCCGGGCCACCCGCCACCCTGGGCTCCGGGCGTGCAGACGCTATTGCAGGACTGATGACAAGTGGCACTCATTTCTGCCAGTTAGGTGAGAGCCGGTCATCCCGGCGTCACCGCACAGGGCCGGGACTCAGCCGCGCCTTGGGGAAGACGGGCAGGAGAAGTGGGTGTCCTCAATGGGCTCTTTGTTCACTTGGGGGCTTGGCCGCCGGAACACGACACCTCTGTCTTCGCGCAGTGCCAGGACCGTTCAGAACCCAGCGGCTGGGGGGGCCAGGGCTGCCAGGACCGTTCAGAACCCAGCGGCTGGGGGGGCCAGGGCTGCCAGGACCGTTCAGAACCCAGCGGCTGGGGGGGGCCAGGGCTGCCTTCCCTCTGTGACAGCGTCTCCAGGCCCCCCTTCATTCCAGCATGTGAAGAGGTGTCTGTCCTCTGGGAGGGAGGACACAGGCAGCTGCGGGTGTCCCTGGTGCCACCGCATGCCCTGTGCAATGCAGGAGCGTCTGAGCTCATCTCAAAGCAGGGACCGTGCAGGCCATTGCCGTGCGTGAGGACAAGGAGAGAAGCCCCCACTTCTGACCACGACGCCTACCCACCTTGGAGCCTTTGCTGTCCACAGAGTGAACCCCAGAATGGGGGAGAAGGCCTCTGGGGTTCACGACCCCCCAGTTTTGCCCTCGATGCTCCAAGGGAACCAAACACACCCTAGAGAACACTGTCTTTGCCAATGGGGTTTCCTCTCATTTCTCCTGAGCGGTCCCAGCCCTGTGGGGTCCTCAGGGCACTTCCGGGACCGGGTCCCCTGCAGGCAGGCAGCCTGGGTGACCTCCCCGGACATACGCCTCGCACCACAGCACTGACTCATCCGGCAGGAGCCCGGTCCCCACTTAGACTGAAAGAGGGGCCACAGCTCGGTCACTTCTGAATGCCCACTGCCAGGTTCAGGGCCTGGCACAGAGCCCTCCACGGCTGTGGATAAACGTGCTCGGTAGCGGGTGGACGACCCTGGCTTTCTTCAGGGAGCCCGGGATCTCAAAAACCAGACAGCGGGGCCGGCTGACGGACAGTCAGCGGCACATGCACCAGGGACAGGCCCACTGCTGAGCCCCATTCTGAGCCGTCGGGGCTGCAAGGTGCCTTTTGGACACGAGGTGCCACTGGAGCTGACGGGGTGCCAGCTGCCTGGGGCAGAACAGGCCCGGCTGGTTGGGTGGGTTGTGTGGGGCCGGAATCGGGAAGGAGGAGGTGGCTCCTCATAATCCAGCTTGTTTATCCAGCAAACAATGAGACAGGGCGGCATTGTCCGTGGGTGCCCACGGCGGCCCTGAGAGAGACCCCACTGCACCGAGAGGCCTGGGAGGCGGAGGGGAGCGGGACCCGGGTGTGGGAGCACGGGCCGGGCCCGGGGCCCCTGTGCGCAGGTCTCCCCGGCTCGGCAGTCAGTGATGTCACCGTGGGTGAGGGCCAATTCTGTGTGTCCACGTGAAACAGTATCCTGGGTGTGTCTGGGAGGGCGTTCTGGCTGAGACGAGCATTGGAACCGCTGGGCTGAGTCGGGCAGGCGGCGGGTCTGGTCCAGGCAGTGGAGGGGGGCCCGGACAGCAGCCGGGGCTGAGCGAGGGAGAGGGCCTTCGCTCTGCCCGGCTGCCTTCGAGCTGGGACGTGGGTCTAATCTGGACTCGGCCCTCCTGGGTCTGGACTTCTCGGCGTCCACAATCACGTGAGCCAGCGTCTCGTCGTCCGTCCAAACGTGGCGTGCCGTTGGTTCCGTTTCCCCGGCGCGCGGGCGAACACGGCCCATGCTGGGAGCACTTACACCACGGGAAGCGACAAGTGCTACGGACCAGCCCCTCCCCCACGCTGCTCTTAAACATGCACCTGCCACCCGGGGGCTTGATCAGCCATGCAAGGCCGCGTGGCTCCTCTCTCGGCACCACCTGTGCCCCAACAACTAAGCTGACGTGGACCTCAGCTGTCACCTGGAGCCACGCTGCACAGGTGGGGAGATGTCGCTTCCTCTGAGGCACAGGTTGTCCCTCGCCGGGGACCCTCCTCATTTGCATCTCTCTGAGCTGGTCCCCATGGCACCATGGCCAGGCCTTCCTCCTCTCTCCGTCCTCAGTGCCAAGGACAGAGCAGGACACTTGGGAGGTACTCCAGGTGGAGCAGGTTGAGCCCGTGAATGTCACCACTCGCATTCACTGTAGAAATAAAGTGAGACCCCCGCTGGACCCTCGTGTCAGGAGAATCTGCTGACCCTTCACATTAGAGGGGACCCTTTTAGTTTCTAGGCTCCTGGGGGCAGAAGTCCCCTCAATGGACGTAACGAAAAACAATGAGTCATTTACTGACTTACTAATCGGGAAAATGCAGGCACATCAGGATGGCTGGACCCGGGGGTGGGACTCATGTCATTCTGTCTCTGCTTTGTTTCATTCTGGTGAGCTCCAACTTGCCCTCGTGCTGTCCTGGTGCCGTCTATACCGAATCAGTCACACGAACGTCAGGATGTTTGCTCCCCTCCCCACCGCCTGTCCCTGCTGGAGGGTCACACCCTCACCCTGACACCGGCCTCGGCCATGACTCGCTTTGGTCAAGAAAACGTTGAGTGGAAGGGACCCGTGTATGTCTGAGCAGAAGCCGCTAACTTCTGCTGCCACTTCCTTCCCCTCTCGGTGACACCACTGTCCCGAGGCCAGCAGACAGGCCGCTCCCGCAGCCTCAGACATAAAACGCAAAGGGGCGGAGCAGGGCCGCACCGAATCGCACTGGAGGCGGACGCGAGTGGGAAAGAGGCCCGGAGGCTGTGAGCCCGACGTGGGGTCACTGGTTTCCGTCTCCGTCTGTGGGGGCCACCATGCAGAATAGCCCGAGGCCAGGCGGCTTCCACGGCAGACAGGACGCAGGGAAGGCCCGGACAGACGTGCCCCTTCCCGGGCCCAGGCCGGGCCGGCCGCCTTCCCGCTGTCCTCGCCCCGGGGCTCTCTCTTCCTCTTCCTGTCTGATTGGGGCCCCACCCTGCCGCCCTTCTTTAATTTTAATTACCTGCCCAGGTGCTGCGTCTCCAAATGCAGTCACATTTAGGGTTCAGGATGCAACTGGGGAAGCGTGGGACATGGAGACACAGTCTGCGGCGGTTATGCAGCGTGTCATAAGGCCCCTGAACGGTACGCGGGTGGTGCGACTGCTGGGCCACGTGGTAGTTCTCGTTTGCACTTTCTGGGGAGCCTCCACGCTGGGCCCCGCAGCCTCGCCGCCTCACACCCCCAGCAGCAGCGCACAAGCTTCCGATTTCGGCCCCGCGCGGCCGGGACTCGTCGCTTCCCATCGGAGCGCGGGGTCCTGACGGGCCGAACTGTCCCACATTGCTGAGCGGTGCCCAGAGTCCTGCGCGGGCCCACCTGCTGGTTCGCGGCCCCGGCGGCCGCCCCGCCACCCCCACAGCGCTGGGCGCGTCCTGCGGGGAGCACACGGCCGTCCCCCCGGGCGTCCTTCACGAGCCCGCTGCCGGGTCCTTGCAGACGGACGGGGGCTCTCGGGCTCTGCCTGCCCGGCGCTCCCGCCGTCTCCCCGCCGTCTCCCCGCCGCCTCGCCGGCCGAAGCCCCTAACGTGTACAACTCCCACGGCCGCGAACGGAGTCCCTGTGCGTGGATCTGCGTCTCTCTGGCTGCGGGGGCGCGTGAGCAGCTCCTCTCCGCTCTGGGCAGCACGCGCGTCCCCCTCCTGCGGAGTGCCCGTTGGCCTCTCCGTGTTTACGGGTCTGCCTTAAAGCACCACCCCGCCACCTGTCACCAGCACAGGAGAACACGAGTTATTTCTTAATTAAAAGCTGACTCGCGACAGCGGGAGTGTTGGCGTGCAGGCGAAGCTGGCGTCCAGCCCTATCGCACCTGCCCAGGGAGTCCCTTTGCTGTCACTGCTACACAGCATGGCAAGCTGAGGAGGGGTCGGAGGGGTCGGATGCTGGGCGCACGGGTGACACCGCTGGGCGCACGGGTGACACCGCTGGGCGCACGGGTGACACGTGCAGGATGCTGGTACAGCTGCAAGCCTGACACTTGCCGAACTCGGTGAACCCTCACCCGGTGGCCAGCACAGTTTCCCCTTCGACTGATGACAAGCAAGAGGGTGCAGTCACTCAGCAGGCTGGCCGGCCCCCGTCACAGGAGCCGGGCACGTCTGGTGCACAGAGCCAGCTTGTGACACTGGGGGATGTGACAAAGGACTTTTAAAGGCTGGTCTGAAAGCAACTGGACCATGGGAATCTAAAAATGTCCATGTTAAACTGTTAGCACAAGGCTCAAGGCCACCACCTCCATGTCGGGGACGGGCACCCTGAGGTCGTGGGCAGGTGCCAGAGGGCTCAGGAAGTGCCGCAGTGTGGGGAAGGTGCCCCTCCAGCTGTGCAGGTGTCCCCAGCACAAGGCACTGGGGACGTGACTGGTCCCCCAGACTGTGTGAAGCCAAGGCCCGGGCTCTGGCCTCGCCCTCTTACAGATGGAGACGGAGACTTCAGGCTGGGAGAGGAAGTGAGGGCAAGACGGGTGGCAGTGTCCCTCCCTGGAGAGGGGGAGGCCTCGGTCCCACCCCTCAGCCTCCGGACCAGCAAGCAGCAGTACCGCTCCCCAGGCGCTGCCTCCTCTCGCCGCTCTCGCCAAGGTGTTGGGCTAAGTATGTCCCAGATAAGGCATGACACCTGCTGAAACGTTATTTGCTGCTCATCTGAAATGCAAATGTGACAGTGCATCCTGTATTTTTAAAAATTTTACCTTTGTCATTTTTTTTAAAAAGCAGTTTTAGGCTCATGGCGAAAATGTGCAGAAAGTATGGAGAAGGCCCATATCCCACGTCCCTTCTGCCCCCTAACACACAGAGCCTCCCCAACTAGCCACATCCCCAACCAGGTGGGACCTCCATGGACACGTCGTCATCACCCAGAGCCCACAGTTCACACTGGGGTTCGCTCTGGGCATCGCACATTCTGGGACTCTGGACAAATATGTAATGCCACGTTTCCACCTGGGCTGGGCACAGTGACCTGGGTCCTCAACAAGACAAGACACAACATGGAGAGGGCCACGTGGAGATGGAGGCAGGTTGGAGGGATGCAGTCACAAGCCGGGGGCGGGGGGGACGCCAGGACTGCTGGCTGTCACTAGAGGAGGGGAGACAGGCAGGAAGGACCCGTCCCCCAGAGCCTCCAGCAGGAACCAGCTGCGCCCACACCTCGATGGCAGACATCCGGCCTCTGGCACCGCCAGAGAATCCACTTCTGCTGTTTCCAGGCGTTCGATCTGTGGTCATTTGTTAGGGCAGGAAACGAGGACAGGCTGTGCTGAGGAAAAAGGAAACAACCACGGGAAGTGTGGGTTCCGCGGGGCCCCCCACGCCAGTCACGGTGTGACGACCACGGAATAGGTGTGCGTGCGCTGTTTATCACGACAGGAGAACCAGCGGACAGGGAGGGAGACGTGGCGACACGGCACAGACAGAAAGACCAAAAACGTTACTCTCACCCCAGTGACTGAGGAAGACTTTTCTTTTTTCCACCCAAAAGAGCATGTTGCCTAAGCTCAGGTTTCTGGGGACCAGAGACAGGGAGAGACGCGCGCTCTGCAGCCCAGCCCCTGGGTGAGGCCGGTGCCCTCAGCTTTCCGGAAGGCCCCCGCGAAGCTCAGAGGCAGCCCGCATCTGCTGGCCCCCAGGGGAGGGGGTGCAGGGGACACACCTGACGACGCGGGAGGGCCGGGCACGCTGCCACCAGGAAAACGAAATTCACTGAAGGTTCTAGAGAAAACGCGGGCGGGGGCTGTGAGCCCAGATTTAGAATTTATCCGCCTCAGTGGTCTTTCTTGCAAAAAAAAATACCAAAGCCTCCGGGGAAAGTGCCTTTTCTCAGGGACGCAAAGCGCGATCCCAGCCTTTCGGGACTCGCGGTGGGCGGCAGGGAGGGAGGCAGCTGGGGTCCCCGGGGACGACCTCTTCTGCCACAGGTCTCCTCCAACACGCGGCTGGTGGCCCATCGCCACACCTAGCTTGCTGCCAGGGGTCCAGTCAGGGGCCAGCACCACGGGGGCTGCTTTGGCGGAGCGAACAGAACGTGCGCACCGAGGAACGCGGAAGGCAGGCTCCTGGGCATAAGGCTACTTCGGCGGGGCCCACGAGAAGCCCGTGGGCACGGCAGGGCCTCCCGGAGCAACTGCAGGAGGCGGCCACCCACAGAGAGGGTGGAGCCACGAGCACGTGGCGGTAGCGAGGGCAGTGCCCCCCCAAACCCGGGCCCATCCTGCCCGCCGGCTGGGGGTCCCTGAGGGCCATGGCGACAGAGCCAAGAGCGTCACGGGGTGATGCTCCCAGAAACAGGAAGCAGACGAGGACTCGCCTCCTGCCCCGCCGGCTGCCCCGGTGACCGGTGGGCAGCGCTCCCCGGCACCAGCGCGGGAGCAGTTTGGAGCCGGCGCCCCGCCCCGCCCCGCCCCGCCGCTCCCCGCACGCGCCCCGCCCCGCCCCACCGCTCCCCGCACGCGCCCCGCACGCGCCCCGCCCCGGGCATGCGGCACCCGCACGTGCCGGGTCGTTAGTGCTGCCCGCCCAACGGGCCCACGGAAACAGGCTTAACGTGCTCTGCAGAAGTGAGGCGCTCTCTCTCCCCCCGACCCCAAAGTGAGGAGCTGCAAGAACCCACGTGCCATTGCGTCCATCCGGGAGGTGGTCACCCTGCGCTCCGGGTACAACGCTCACGTGCTCCTCACGTCCAGTCACTGTCGCGGCTTCGCTACAGCTGCTGCGACACACTGTCACAAACCCCGTGGCTTCCAACAGCGGGGGCTTACCTCTTGCCCTCTGGGGGCTCCCAAGTCCGACGGAGGTCGTGCTGGGCTGAAGCAGCAGGACCGCGGGCCTCCCGGAGCCTGAATGCCCGTGGCTCTTCCAGCCTCTGCAGGCTGCCCCACTGCCTGGCTCGCGGGCCTTTCCCGGGTCTTGGGAGCCAGAGACGTGGCCTCTTTCTCTCTGTTTGTTCTTCTCTTAGGGATCCCCAAGGTCTTGTCCGGAGTCGGACACAGCGCCGTGCTCAGCGAACACAAGGCGGTGAGTTCTCGCAGACACGCCGTGCACGGGTCTCTCCTCCGGGAGACTAGAAGCATCCGGAGCTCGTTACCGAGAGGCACGACCAGGTCCCCGTCCCCAGGGCCAGCATGCCAGAGATCGATCCATGTGTTTCAGCTGGATTAAATGTCTTTGACAGAGCAGTCAGGCTGTTAACACCCCCGGGTGAGGGGTGCTCAGGAATTCAGACCCTGGCGTGGGTTCGCTCGGAAACGACCTCTCAGAAAGTATTGCTAGAAGGGGCGGGAAGGAAGGCCGGTTTGAAAGCACAAGGCACTTGGCGGCAGGTTAACCAGTGCCCCCCGCCCAAGTGCACGACGCGGCCCTCACCCCCGGGACCTGTGCACGTACCCTGATTTAAAAGCAGGATTTTTGCAGACGCGCTTACGTTCAGGCTCTCCAGATGAGCTCACCCTGGATTTGGGGTGAGCCCTAAGTCCAGTGATGGGTGTCCTCCCAAGAACCGGGGGAGACACAGAGACAGGGAGGGGGCGGGGCGGAGACAGAGGCAGAGATGGGGGTGATTCGTCTGCGAGCCGAGGGGTGCCAAGGATCACTGCCAAGAGCCGGAAGGGGCAGGCAGGCCCCTCCCCCAGGGCCTGCAGGGGCAGCGCGGCCCCGGGCACCCTCCTCTGGACGCCTGGTCACACCTGCGAGGAGTCCGTTCGCAAGTCTTTACGCTGCCCAGTGTGGGCCGGCGCGTGGGACTAGCCACGGAAAACTACCTCGCGTGCCTCCTGGGACATCAGACCAGATGAAATGGCACAATGAGGGACCCTCCTGGGGGCCACCAGGCAGCAGAGGGAGGTGCGGGGAGAAAGAGAGCAGGACGGCACTAAAATGCTGGGAGGGCAGAAACAGCTGTGCCGAGTCTCCCCGACCGGCACCGCGCCCCCCGAGACTAGGGGTTCGCTCCGCAGAGCCTTTCCCTCCCCTTGTCCATCTTCAGTGCTGCCCAGCAGCCCTCAGCTCTTAGGAAGGACTGTCCACCAGAGGAGAAATGCCACCTCCACAGTTAGGGCCGTTCTCTGCGGTGGGGTGTCCCGGGCACTGGAGGGTGGGCAGCATCCCTGGCCCCCACCCATGAGATGCCAGGGGCACCCCACAACTGGGATACTCAAGAATGTCTACGGATATTGCCAGTGTCCCCGGGGAGGAGGGGACAGAGTGGCCCCCCGGTTGAGAATGGCTGCTGCACAAGGAGCGGCAGAAACAGCCTGAGCTCCCAGAGCCTGTGAGAGGCACCTGCCCTGGTCACCGTGAGACCTTGTTCATGTTCCAGAACATTCCGAGCCTTGGGTTTTCCTAATGGGCATATGAATACTCAATGGCTTCATTGTGGTAGTCACAGGCACTGCGTGTAGAAAGGCTGCTGTGAGGAAAGTAGAGACTCAACAAATGGCGTTACCCATTCCCGCAGAGTGGGGCGTGCGTGTGCTGGCTTCACGTACCCCACACATCACACGATGCCAGGCACACAGATGCTCCCGGGACGCATCACCCTGTGCTCACGATCCTTGTGTTGAGAAGTGGCCCAGACTCCCCAGTCCTGGCTTTCTGGAGGCCTGGTCCCTGGCTCCAGCTCTTGGCATGTGTGATGTCCTTTCTCCATGCCAGAGGGTCCCCCCCCACCACCACCCCAGTCCTCAGGCTGCCCGGGGTGAGGGGGCCCATCCCTCCCTAAATTTGTCGCCACTTTGCATTTTGAGAAGATGCTTCAGGAATGTCTGGGGCTGGCTGGGAGCCACTCTTCTCAGCACAAAGAGCCAGAGTCATCCTGGGAACTGGCCCCTACCCAACGGGCACCCCAGATGGGCAGACGACCAGCCCATTCAGGACGATGCTGGACGGGAGCCATCCTGGTCTTAAATGTCCTCACGCCACTCCAGGAGCCGTGGGACACCGTGGGTCTGTGTCTCCAGCTAGTCCCTCTGCAGCTGCGTCAAGAAAGGAGAGACAACTGGGGAAGATTTCAGGGTTCCTTGAGAAAAATCCACGACACTGATATGTGATTGGTGTTGCTTCCTCTTTAAAAACAAAAAACATCTTAAACAGACGGCATGAGGTCTGTCCTCGTACCAGAGCCTTCAGCGCAGGGTATGGGGGGCCGCGCCGCGCCCCGAGCTGCAGGCCTCGCTCACCTCGCTCAGCTGCAACTTGACACCTGCTGCACAGCCCCGCCGCCCCTCCGGTCACCGCCGTCTGCTCTGGCTCTCTGAGTGCGACTGTTTCAGATGCCTCGTGGAAGTAGGACAATGCAGGCATCGCCCTGCCGGGACTAACTTATCTCACGGAGCCTCGTGTCCTCAAGGTTCATCCACGTCGCTCCGTGGGGGCCGCCGTCCTTCGAGTGGCTGCGTGACAGTCCCTCGCGTGTCCAACCGGCCATGTTTCCGTGCCCTGTCGATCAGGCCCGGTGGGCGCGCAGGCCGTGTGCGTCTCGTCTTGGCCTGCTGGGAGCGTGCAGGCACGGGCGTCGCGCTCAGACCCTGATTTTCGGTTTCCTGGGTAAAATTCCCAGAGGGGCGCTGCTGGGTTATATGGGCGTTCTATTTCTCATGTTTTGAGGAGGCCCCATCCTGTTTCCCACAGCAGCCGTCCCATTTTGCATCCGCCAACAGTGCACACGGGGTCCCTTTGTCCCCCACACCCTCGCCAGCACTTCCGTGGTCCGGAGCCGGGTCAATGGCACCGTGTCTGAGGGCACGCCGGACGCGGCTCCCGTTGCTTTGAATACATGTCCCCGCGGCTCTGACGGCCCACACTGCGGTCCGTCTTGGTGAATGCTCCAGACGAGCTTGCGAGCAGCGGGGGAGGGACACCCCACACACGTCCAGCGGGCCGAGGCGAGGGAGCGTGCTCTTCTGACCGCGGGTGACGGCCAGACGGGTGCCCGTCCCCGGCTTTAGGAAGCCATGCGTCTGCTTCCTCTTTCAGCGTTAATCGTCGTGTCCTTGGCTTTCAACGTCTTGGGTCGGGGGTGTACACATTTGGAATTGTTGTTTTCTGGGAAACTGATCCCGGTCATTGGGTGATGTCCCTCCTCACCAACCCCACCGGTGTGTGTGTGTCCCGCAGGCCACCGTGTCCGACGGCGTTCGCTGATGAGGGTCAGCCTGGTCCTTGTGTCTCTTCCCGCCTTCTCCTGGGTGAGTCTTCATATTCAAAGTGGGTTTCTCGGGGACAGCATACAGTTGTCTTTTTTTTTTAATCTACTCTGAGAAGTTCTGTCTTTTAATTGGTGGATTAGGACCGGTCACATTCGATGACCGATAGACTTGGATTATTGCCTGTCATGCTCACGTACGTTTTAGATTTGCTGCGTTTGTGGTTTTGCTTCTCCCTTCCCCCTTTCTTAATTGTCTGTTTTTTTCAATTATGTTTATTTCATAAAATGTTTTTGTGGTTGCCCTAGTGTTTGTAAGATTTATTTTAGGGGAATCTAAGTTCAGTGTCAAATATACTGCAGTGTTTCATGTGCGATGAAGGTACCAGAAGGTACTTTTTTTTTTTTGACCCAGGATGAAACTACATAGACACGTCACAATCACCCAAAGTCCATGGGTCATTCTGGGTGGGGCGCATTCTGGGGGTTTGGGCGGCTGTGTCCTGACACATATCCATCATTAGAGGACCGTACAGAGCAGTTTCACTGCCGTGAGAATCCCGTGTCCCACCTGCCCACGTCTGCTCCCCTCCCCCACCCGACAACCACTGATCTGTACTGTCTCCTTGGTCTTGCCTTTTCTAGAATGTTCCTGAGTTGGAATCGGACAGCGTGTGGTCCTGAGGAAGGTGATTTCTTCCCTTCTCATCTGTGCACCGACTGCTGTAGCAAATGACAACTACTGCAGAGGAAATTATGGACGTAATAGAAAACTGTCAGGGTGACAGGGCTGGAAGCCATGCAGTGACCGCAAGGTTACTCAGCTGTTAATCGGCTGTCACAGGAGCCCAGCCACACAGATAGGGCACGTGTGCCGTCTGTTCAGTCAGGCTTTGGAGCCATCGATGTGGGACGATGCATTTGCTCTCAGACATAATTAGCTGCTTTGAGGAGATTCTGGCCTGGGAGCCCCAACTCCAGGGCCCATCCCCGCTGGGCCCCTCGCAGAGGCCCCAGTGCCCTGAGGCCAGACCGACGTGTGTGGCTGGAGTCCAGGCCGCGGGAGCTGGATGCTGGGCCCCCCAGAGCGGGGAACGAGGCCAGGGAGCCAGGAGGAGGCCAGTTGGGGAGGACGCGGGGTGGGCTATGCTGCCCTGGTGGTCACACAGGAGGAGGCCACATCTGAATGGCCAAGGCCACGGCTGCTGGCTGCTAGCTGCTGGCAGAGAGGCCCAGGCCCCACCCACTGCCCCCTGGACTTCGGGGGGCTGACAAGTCTGGAGGAGGGGCTGCTCAGCTGGAATGTGGGCTCGATCTCAGCGCCCCGAACAATGCTGCAGGGAGAGATTTCCAGAAGTCGAGTGCGGACATGCTGAGCGCATAGGTGTGTGGCGAGAGGCAAACACCGTCAAGGCTGAGTCATGGCCCCGGGTCCTAGGCGCCCCATGGCATGGCCACGCTGGCCCTGCCCCTCCACGTGGCCTGCGAAGTGACCTGCGTGTGCCCAGCCCTGGGCTCCGGGGCCGGCCACTGCCAGGTGTCAGCCAGATGGAGGGGCAGCTCACCCTCCAGAAGGGGCCCCTCAGCCTGTCTTTTGGCCGAACAGTCAGCGGACGCTGAGCAGACCCGGGGTCCTTTCTGTCCCTCAGAGCCGTCCCCAGCACTGCCCCTGACACGCTCAGGAGGGAGAAGGCGAGGGTCGGACAGCACCTCCTCAAGACCACAGCCCTTCCCTGACGTCAAGGCCACCTGTGAACCCCAGCACCTGAGGGACGCCCACTATCGCTTGTATCTCCTCTCTAACCAGTGCCCTGCTCCCCACTGGCACACACCGCTCCCCACTAACCAGCCCCCGCTCCCCACTGGCACACACCGCTCCCCACTAACCAGCCCCCGCTCCCCACTGGCACACACCGCTCCCCACTAACCGGGGATGCTTAGAAAGTGTCTCTCGCTGTGCATTCCCTCTGCCCCGGCAGCACTGCCCAAAGCAAACGCAATGCTGGCCACACACAGGACTTAAAATTTCCTGGTGGCCTCACGACAAAGTAAAAAGAAACAGGTCACATATGTGTTAATGATACATTTCATTTACCCCAATGTATGCAAAATATCGTCACGTCAACACGTGACACGAGCCACCTTTCAGGTGTGGAGTAGCCCCTTGTGGCCGGTGGCCGTCATGTTGGGTGGCGTGGCCCGGGGCCGCCATCGGCCAGACGGAGAGGAGGTGCGTGACAGAAGGGACACGGAAGTCAGTGTGACGCTCAGCCTCTGAGTCACAGAGTGGATTCCCGGCAAGCCGGCGTCCGCCAGGCCCGCGGGCCCCTGCACACGGGGAGGGGGGGGGGGGCCGCCACCTGCGCAGATCGAGGCCGCACGGACCATCACTGGATACATGAGGCCCAGACAGAGGAGACAGCTGGCCACAGCTGTTCTGCCCACAGAGGAACTGTCTTCACCCGGCTCGTCTTCTTCCAAGGACACCGGTCATGCCCCACTCATGACCTCATCTTAACCTGGTCAAATCTGCAGACACCCCATTTCCAACCAAGGTCACGCTGACAGGTGCTCCAACCTATCTTTGGGGGGAGGGCACAATTCAACCCATAACAGCTCCTGTCCCTGCCCTCACCAAGCTGGGAGTCCACCTTTCCTGCGGGGAGTGGACGCGGGGTTCCACTTGGGGACCGTGAGGGTGGAATGCCACTTGGAGCTACCCGGTAGGAACAAGTAGAAACACATCTGGAAACACAGCGTCGGCGGGGTGATTTGGGATGAAGAGAGAATCTGAGGGGCGTCTGCAGGCAGCTTCTTTGTAACTTCCAGTCCGGGGTCTCACCAACGAGAACAGAGAGAAGGACGAGGAGGCAGGACCCCTGCGGGCAGCCAGCGGCCCGTAGGGCACAACTGAAGGACGGGCGGGAGGACGCCCAGACGGCACTCGTGGGCGCTGAGGCCATGTCCTTATCGCCACCACCGTGAACGTGGCCTAATGTGGCAAAAGGGTCTTTTTGCAGGTGTGACTAAATTCAAGACACTGAGATGATCTGGGTGGCCCTGAGTCCAATGACAAGTGTCCTTGAGTGAGAAGAGGGAGATCTGAGACACAGACACAGAGCGAGGAGGCCACGTGAAGATGGGACAGTGGCTGAAGGGATGCAGCCACAAGCCCAGGGACACCCGGGGTCTCCAGAAGCTGGAAGAGGCAGGAAGGATCCTCCCCCAGAGCCTCTGCAGGGAGCCTGGCCCTGCGACATCTTGACTTTGGACTTCTGGCCTCCAGAACCATAACAGAATCGTTTTCTGTTGTTTAAGGTGCCCAGCCTGTGGTTGGTTGTTACAGCTGCCCCAGGACACTTGTGCACATGGTAGTGGCACTCTGCACCCATTTTCCCTGAGCCAAGTCCCCACAGGACCAGGAAAGCCCCCCACCCCCAGCCCCCAGGCTCAGGCAAAAGGGGCACCAGACCCCTGAGGGGTGTGCAGGGTTCGGCAGGTCCCCATCTTTCCAGAGCAAGCCCGAGGGGGACCTCGTCCTTCAGAGCCATCCTATACCCCACAGGCTGACACCAGGTCCCACGCCTCCCCCGGGGAGCCACACCAGCCACTTTGGGGACAAGTGCAGGCAGCTTTGCAAGTGTTGTTCACAGAGCAGGGAAGGGCCAGGGAGGAGTGGCTCCCTGCTGAGTGCGAGTGTCAGCAGCATTAAATTACAAACCGGAGGCGACAGCCTGCCTCAGGGGGTGCCTGAAGGCGTGTGGACAGCACAGCCTGGCGCCTGGAGGAACTGTGATCACAGGCCCAGAGCCTGGAGGAGCAAAGTGGCCTGTGACTACTGGTTACTTGCTTGTTGGGCCATTAAAGGCCAGATGCGTCGTCCTCCTGGGGTGCCAGGCAGACATGGCAGCTCTTTCGTTCCAACTTTCTCACTGTCTGAGAGGCAATGAAAGGGAAGGGTCTGAGGGCTGGGTCAGCACCCCCACCTCCGCCTGGTGGAGACCTGCTCCAGAGCCCTTCCACACACAGCCCAGTGACAGCCATAATGCCCTTTAAGTAGTGAGCCTCCTGGCAGGGGCGGTATGCAAGCATGGAGGCTTGGAAGGCTCTGGGTTGCAGGTATGGTGACCTCTCAGGTCTCGTGCTTCTCTGGGAGTCCATGGGGTGGACGCAGACATGGACGAGTGGCACGCACACGCCAGAAGAGGGCGGCATGATGCATTCTTTGCCCCAGCTCTGATATGAGGGGCGGGGTGGGAGAGCTACTTCGGGGCAGGGCCCGAGGGCAGGGGGCATCGGTCTTTTGCTGTCCCATCCCGCTCCTCGCCCCCAAATTGAGAACTGGCGGGAGCAGTGCGACAGAAGCGGCCCCCTGCTTTGCAAGGGTTCACGGCCCTGCAGGCCCTGAGCAGGAGTCAGGCCTGATGGGCACCCTGGCTATCAGTCACCGCAGCCCCAGTGTGGCCACAGCAGCAAAAAGGACCATTCGTGCAGCTCACAGCCTGCAGGAAGGACTTTAAAGGCGCTGCGGCTTGGTCCTGAAGACGGCTCCACGGAACTGCAGCTGAAATGAGGTGGAGAGGGCGGCCGGCCGTTCCCTTTTCTGTAATCTTCTTATTCAAGTGCCATTTGCTGTCCAGACACACCCGACACAAACACTGTTTCCTCAAAGAGAATTAGGGGGGCAAGGCTGCAGACGACCTCATTTCACATTCCGAAGTATGTGCATAAATCTGCATATCATATGCATCCATTACAATGGATCATAAATTGCACAATCAACTCCAAACAATCAGTTTTGGTCTTACCGTTTCTTTTTTTATTTGTTTCTTCAAGACGTGAATCGGCGCGCCTGCAGGTTGTCCGATGGGATTGTGCTGATGACCAGACTAGGAGTCGATGCCAAAGCTCCTTGGGAAGGAGCTACTTCGGGCAGGGGTCCAGGCAGGAGCACAGCCGGGTCTGCTCTGCTCCACACCCTTTTCTCACCGCAGTTAAGAGCCAGGCGAGGGGTCTTAGCCCCCCGAGGGACTCTAGCTGGGGTACCTTCTTGTGCCCTGACACCCTCATCTGTCAGGTGAGCTAAGACTTGCTTCCGTCCTGCCTCTCCGGTTGCTACAAACACTGCCAGGGTCATGAGTCATGTTTTAGTTGCAGGAAACTATAACACCACCACTCTGGATTTACGTTCTAAAACAAGGGATTTGGGACCTGCTGGGGTCACAAGGGTCGGGCTGGGCCTTGGGGAAATGCTGTGTGGAAGAGCCCAAGGCCAGGGAGGTGCCCGATCAGGACACTGGCCCTCGGAGGTGTTGATTTCTAGAACATTCCTCAGGGGTCAGCTGCTGCCACCTACACAGCTACTCCTCGACACCAAGGAAGCCATGGGCCAGACTGCAGGAACCCACATGCCAGGGCTGTGCCATCAGCAGGAAACACGTCCATGGCACCCACGGCGTATGACTGGAGAACGCTAATTTGCATATAGCGCCCAATTTGCATTCAGAACCCCAGCCGCAAGGGCGCCTGGGAAACGTACTCCTTCGCTCTCCAGACTCTGCGATACAGGCAGCGTCCCCAGGAGACACCGGGAACCGCCGAGTGACAAGTCACCAGGACAACCACACCCAGTGCCATGCCTGCAAGGGGCCGATGCTGTGACACCAGCGCCAGCTCTGTGCTGTGAACGGACGGTGTCACCTTGCATCGTGACCTCCCTGGGTTTTGGGGCGAGCCCATGCAGGGCTATGGGGAGCCAGGCGTGCATTTATACCCGACCTCTCCTGGCCGTGCACCTCGGCTCCCTCCCTATGAGGTCAGGGAGACGCTTCCAGCCCCTTGCCCGGTGCCTGGCACACAGTGAGCGCTCAGTAAGCACTGAGAGGACCGGGGTGGGGGGCAGCACGGCCCTGGCCGAAGGCTGGTCTGGATCGGGATGCCTGGAGGCTCTGAATGAAGTCGTGGCCCCCGCCGCCACCACTGCCACCTGTGAAATAGCCATTGGATTCGAGGGCTAAAAGCCTCCCCCGCAGGAGGACCCCTGAGCCAGGCTGAGAGGCAGTGAGCTCGGGTGGGCCCAGGAGCGCCCCGTCCATTCCTGCTGGCTGGTCTGCGTGCAGAGCATGGCCACGTCCAGCCCCAGCGGGGCCTAGCATTAATTCTCTCCTCCGGTGTCTGGGCCCGTGGGCCCCATCCATCCGCTCCTGCTGGCCCAGCCGGCCTCTGGCCTCGTGCCGTGACCCCCAGCCAGCCCTCCCTCATGGTCCTGTCACCCTCTCCACTACACCCTCATTGCCCTTGGGGGAGGATGTGGGAAGGTCACAGAGGGTGAGACCCAAAACCTGAGCCCATGCTGGGTTACAGGGATGCAGCTGAGAAGACGCGCCCTGGTGCTCCCACCTGGGGCTGGTCCTCAGCTCAGGCTCGGGAGCGCTCTGGAATTCTCTGGAAACTTCTCAGAGGGTCCCGAGGTGGAAGTGGCTCTGAGAAGATGCCCACACTGAGGCCCAGCAGGGGACACGGATCCCCCTGCCCAGCCACCATCACCTGTGGCAGAGGCCACACGCCCCCAGTGGGGGACTCGCTGCTTCTGCAGACCCTTCATTCTGTGGCCAGCCCAGAAGTTCCATGAAGCAGAGACAGGGCCGGTGTCCTTGGCCATCTCCTTGGTCACCCCTGGGACTGTAACTGCAGACAGCTGGCAGGTGAGCAGCATGGACCTGTCAGCTCCCTAGGTGAGTTACAGGCCACTTCTGTACTAGAAGGTTCCTGCTTGGCGTGGCCAGGGCTCAGGGTGAGTAGGAGCTTCCAGCCCAGGTGGAAGGAGGGGCAGCTGAGGTGGGGCGAGGGGTGCAGCTGGCATTCTGGTGCCCTTTGTTAGTGGGCGTGGTGAGACCCTGCCCTCCAGGAGGGGGACAGTGTTGGTTTTCAGAGTAGACATTGCAAAACCTTGCTGTTCCAGACCCTAAACAGAACCCAGATGCTGAGGACACGCCTGGAAACTTCTGCTCTGAGACCACCACAGGCAGCGAGAGGTTGGCTCTGAGAAAAATGCTGTCATTAAAAAGATTTAGCAGCATCCTGGTGCTTGTGCCCAAAGCAGGTGACAGAAACGTGTCCCTGTACACAAAACCCTGCAGAGAAGTGCTGAACTTGTGCTGAGTTACAAGAACGCAGCTAAGAGGTAATCGCGTGAACCAGAGGCCAAAGCGTGTTCCTCGGGACAGTCACGAAGGATGTACTGGACACACACAGGGAGAAGTCACGCGGGAGGGATTCAGCCAGGTCCACAACGTGACACAGCACCGCGGTGTGACCACCCGCTTCTTCGGTGTTTCTCTGAGGAGTTGCCTCCTCTGTGGAGGAACCTCGTTACCCCGACTGGGCGGATTCGAGGGGAGGGGAGGAGTTACATCGCACGGCAGGTGTGCAGTGGGGTGGGGTGGGGTGCTGACCAGCTGGAGCATATGGTGGCTGAGGTATCTGTGCAATCAGCCAATTTGCAGGGACAGACAGGTACTGCACGAGAAGGTGTTGTTCCTCGGAGTGACTCCGCTATGCAAGACTTACGACGTCCCTGTGGGAGACGACACCAGCCCACAGGCAGCGACCTCTGGAGACGCTCTGCAATTGGAGCTCTGGCCACGTGGCTCTGGGTGGGCTGCAGAGGGAGGAGAACCATGATTCACAGTGCATCCAGGAGCCAGGTTTGTGGAGGGGCTGCCAGCAGGTGACATGGAGAGGGTGGGGTTCACACTTGGGCCGGCCTGGGTTCCCCTCAGTTCCCCCCCACACACAGCTCCCTAGCTGAGCACTGAGGACACTGGTCGGTGGCATTATCTCTCTCCACCCCTGCCTTCTGGGTCTCGGTGAGGAGAACCTGCCCTTCTACTGCGGAAGCTCAGAGCACCAGACCCTTGGCTGCCCAGCCATCCTGAGAGTAGGGCATGGGAATGAGACCTGACCCAGCCAATCAGATGAGCCTACCTTGTACTTCCCAGCCAAGCAGGTGTTCTTGCCCTGGATTATTTGCCTAAGCAGGTGTGACAGTCCTAAGCTCCTTAGCCAATCCGACGCGCCTCCCTAGCCGGTCCCAGCCAGTCAGATGTGCCTGCCCTGAATTACGTGGCCAATCACGTGTGCTTGCCCTGCTACTGTCCAGCCTGCAGGCCTTCTGGCTGGGGCATCTCGTTGTTCAGAGGTCCTGACCGATAGCCCCCTCACCTGATCAGTGCTGCAGCTCTGGCTGTGAGGTTTGGAGCAGAACACCCGCTTCCTTCTGGCAATGTGGTGGGCTGCCCCTCATTTCTCTAATAGGTTTCTATCCCACTTACATCACTTGGAATCCATTTTTCTCTTGCTTACAACTAAAGAACTCTGACTGATCTGCTGTGTGACCTTGGGTTATTCTTGACCTCTCTGAGCCTTCTGCGGTACCTCTGACGCGGGACAAGAATTTGCACCCCGCAGAGTTTGGGAAAGCCTGCCCTCGTGGCCCTGGAGGAGGTGTGGGTGCTGGCAGACGTGAAGAGAGCGGAAGCTACGGCGCGGAAAAGTCGCTTGTGAGACGATTTATTAAACCCGCCTCCTCCCTTCTGTCAAAAGGTTAAAATTGGTCATTTTAGCAAAAAGTCACCTTCAGAAAGAATGTGTGAAACGCATTTACGGCCTGTGCAGAGCCTGGCTCCTCGGGGAGGGCTGCCAGGTGAAATACAGGACCCCCAATTGCACTGGAAACTCCATTAAACAAGCATTTTCAGAAAGCGTCACTATGTCCCACGCAATACTCGGGACAGGCTGATCCTAAGAGGACTGGCTGTTCATCGGCGATTCCAGGGTACCTGGGTGCCCTGTATTTTGTTTGCCACCCTGCCCCTTGCCGTCCTCTGAGACTCGCTTCCTGCATGCGCCTCCGGCGTTAGCCTTGATTTGGGGGAGCTCTGTGACGGCCTTTGTGCAGCCACCCGGAAAGCCCGTGGCAGTTGCTGGAGAGCTGATTGCCACTGGCCACTTTCTCGGCGCGGAGCAGCGCGCGCGCGCGCACAGCCGTGTTCCAGAACCAACGGTGTCTCAATGACCAAGCTGCAAGCGCTCTCACGTGCTCCACCAGCGGGGGCCGGCCTGCAGCGTGCACAGCCTTCCGGATCAGCACGGTTCATGTCCGCTTCCAGAGAGCCTGCCTCCGGCTCTGCCCCTCCCGGCCACGTGGCCCACACCCACTCACCCGGGCCCACCCAGGCACGGTGCTGCCAAGAGCAGGCGTCTTCCAAAGGGCGGGAGGGGGACCCCACATCCTCGTCTCCCCCAAGGCAGACACAGAAGCTCCTTCTTGTTCTAACGCATCGCCTGGGGAAGGCAGGGGGAGACTGCCTCCTGAATGTGCTGCCTGGGACGGACTCTGCCTCCGAACCAGGCACGCGGGGGGTCCGGTGGCTGCCACAAGGGGACACAAAGCCGCCACGTCTGTGGGCCGGACATCGCCCCTGCCTGGGTGCTTCCTCCCGAGGCCACAGCGCTACCGACTCGAGTAAGGATTGCTAACCGTGACCGCAGACGTCTGTGGAGCACACAGCCATGCCCGCATCTTGGGGTCCCCGGGGGAGCATCTTATGTATTTCCCGCTGTTGGGAAGGGGGTGCAAGGCCGGGGTGTGGCTGTCCTGGCACTGGGCTGACTAGATGCCCCATTTGAAATGGGACAGAACACAAGGGTATTGTCCCATTTCAAACGGGACGTCTGGTCAGCCTACTGACACCTCGAATGTAGCCCAGTGAGACGAGGCTGACCTGACGTCCCGTCTGAAACAGGACGGGACCGTCGTTTTCTGCCCCATTTCAAACAAGCCGTGTGGTCAGCCTGCCCGGCACGTGACTGCGGTCACTCACCGCACTGCTCAGCGGGCTCTGTGATGCTGGTTCCCAAGAATAAGTCATAAAACATGCAAATGATTGTCCCCAAAGTGAGTCCCCAATGCAGCCAATAGTGAAGGTGCCCCAAAGGGCTGCTGACAGTCCCACATGGACCGGGCTGTGACGGTCACTCTACCCTTCTGTCCTCTCACGCTTTCATTAATCCTCTCAAGACACACTCACTGGCTGCGCACCTCCCACATGCTGAGCCGTCTGTGCTGGGTGCTGTGGGGACCGAGAATGAGAGGGACAGCACGGGGGAAAAGCGGTCAGACAAGTGACAAGCTCCCTGGGACATAAATGACCATCCCCACCTGCCGCTCCCCACTCCCCTCGGTGACTCTGACGACAGCCCCAGGGACGTGCTTTCTGGTTCTCTGGAAAACTCTGACCCAAACCACCAGAAGCCACCTGTCCCTGAGAGAGGCTAGCATCAAGACAAAGGCCTGGTCGTCAAACGAGAGCCACTGTCGGACAGTGCACGGGGCATGAATGCCATCGCGCTCCCCACGCGTGCATGTCCTGGCCAGGGCACCTCCGCTCACAGCCTGCACCGCCTTCTCCTCCAGGTGCCCCGCCCTGCCTGACCTGCTCCCCCCCAAAGTGGGTGAGTCAGGGCCCCCAGCGCACCGCAGCACTCACAGCTATTAGGAGGCTCCGCGGGAATCCACGCTGCAGTCTCCAAGTCTCCGTTAGCCAAGAGACAAACGTGTCAGAACTCACGGCCCTGCTCCCCACCCAGGTGCAACGTGGTGCTTTGTAAACGTGTGATCC